>PVJI01016041.1:0-39360 GCA_004026765.1 Micronycteris hirsuta
GGAGGGGGAGGGAAGGGGAAGGAGGGGGAGGGGGGAGGGGAAACAAAAGAAAAAGAGGAAAAAGGCTAACACGGACAACATTTTAAGAAAGCAAACAAGGCCCTGGCTGGTGTAGCTCAGTGGATTGAGCGCGGGCTGGGAACCAAGCGGTCCCGGTTCAATTCCCAGTCAGGGAACATGCCTAGGTTGCAGGCCAGGTCCCCGTGAGGGCCATGTGAGAGGCAACCATACATTGCTGTTTCTCTCCCTCTCTGTCTCCCTCCCTTCCCCTCTCTCTAAAAATAAATAAAAATAAAATCTTTAAAAAAAAAAAAAGCAAACAGTGTTGGTCTAATGGTTATTTGTACACAGCTGGTCTAAATGACTCTCTCTTCCCTCCCTCAGAAACAAAACTCACTCAGTTTTGGTCCGTATGGCACTAGTTTAGATATGACTTAAAAATAAACTAAACATGAAATGATCACTTTTTGCTCTACACCTCCTACCAGCCTAGGGACAGAAACAATACAGGTCTGACTGGCAACAGGAGAAAACTGAGTCACTGCACATATTTCGGGAAATTCTAGTCATCGGTGCACTCATTCCGTTTTTGGAACAGTATTTCCTGCCTGCGTGATCTAAATCTTTTTGTCACTGAAAAAGTGAGTATTTTCGATTAAGCAAAAACGTTTGTAAGAGCTCTTTCTGATAGGCTGTAAAAACACACTAGCAAGGCCTTGGCCAGGTAGCTCAGCTGGTTAGAGCATCATCCCCATACGCCAAGGTTGCAGGTTCGATCCCCAGTCAGGGTACATAGAAGGATCAACCAATGAATGCATCAGTAAGTGGAACAACTTCTCAATGTTCCTCTGTATCTCTAGGATGACATTTGTTGCCAGAGCGTATGATCTTTATTAGCGTTCCATCTCTGAGTAATTAAAAGACTGATCACATGCTGTCAGCAAACGAGACACGGTTTGGGTCGGAAGTGAACAGAGGGCTTCATTCTCCAACTCCCCGGCTCACTTATCAGCGTTGAGAGAGGAAATTGGCGAGAGAATGCTGAATGCAACTCTGCAGATGCTGCTCTTTGTGACCGGGATGCTGACTCTCGCCTTGGAAGTGTCCACAAAGACCACCTTCCCCACGGCCCACAGTGGAAGGGAGATGCGAAGAATGGGAAGAGGAAATAACTGGGCTGTTTTTTCACCCTGTGAATCGATTTCCTGCTCCTACTTATCATGGCGCTATGAAAGGGTAGGAACCAGAGATATTAGCGGGAAAACAGAGGGGAAAAAACCCTAATCTGTCAGCCTCTTTTACAATGCTGAAGTACTGATTAATTTTTCTCCAGTAGTAAACTGTAATGCATCTGGTCCCCTATATTCCACCCCACCCTAAAAAACTCGTGACCGGAGAGGCTCCATCTCTCTCTCTCTCTCTCACACACACACACACACACACACACACACACACAAATTGTGTTTCCCTGAAGGCAAGTCCCTGCCCTCCAGGGCTGGCTGACACAGAGATTTTACCCACAAAGACCTACAAGGGGCAGCTGAAGACACACCTCTATCCACGGGAGGCGTCTTATAACCGAGTCCAGCTTTCTTTCTCATGGACAATATTAGGTCTTTCTTTACTCTTGGAATCTGCAGAGTGTGTTGTACAGGAAGAGACTGTTAGTCCCTCCCCCTGCCCCGGCTGTAAAGATAACTTAATTAGAACTCGTTAAGGAACACACCAATGCCGGGGAAGGAACACAGCAGTCAACCAGGAGCTAGAACAGGAAGCTCGTTGTTTAGTCAAATGTCACCCACCGTTCGGAGAGAGAAGAAAGGACAAAGCAAGTATTAGACCTCAGAGGGGAAAGGGGACATTTCCATATTATTATATTTCCCTGTCTCTCTGCCTTTCCAGCCTCATTCTTGAATAGAGCCATTTTGGAAACCTGACGTTAAAAATGAAAGGAGAAAGCTCTTTGGGGAGTTTGGGGGTGAGCCCTACACTCTCTGTCCCAAGGGCCAATCGCACTTTACTTCTGGAAAGGTCCGAGAGCTCAGAGTTCTCGGGGGTTTGAACGAAGACGCTCCCTCTCGTGAGATCTGTGTCTGACACCGTGATGTTGGGCTGGGCGAACCGTTCACACAAGGGCTCCTCCCGTAAGAGCTGAGACTGCACGGCTGGTTTCTTGCCCCCTTGGGGGTCTTCTGGCTGTGCACCTGCCATCCACGGTCACTCTGGCGATCCTTCACCCCACCCGGAATCCAAGGAGGAGCCCTGAGCTTCCCAGATGCACTACACACTGCAGGATGCTATCTTCCAAATATTTAAGTATGTGCAGGGGGTGAGGCCTCCCACTGCTGCCCTCCCCTGGGCTCTCGCACCTTAGGGTGCATTTCAGAAAGGGCTTCCCAATTCTTGCTCCGAACTGACAGCAGTGAGCAACACGTCACATTTCCTCGGGGCCCCCAACTCTGCAGTAGCTTCCGCCCACACGGACTTACAGTACACCCATCACCCCCGATTTGCTGGTTTCCACTCCCGCAGGTCTCCCCGTGACAAGGCTTCCCTCCTTGACCGAACTCCCGCTGGGCTCCACCACACCCTTTCTCAAGGAGGCCTCGGCCTTGCCCGTAACATCTGGGCAAATGCTAATGAAGATTCCAATGGCTCAAGCCCACGTCCCTAGGATGACCCTCGTCCTCTTAAAGGGTCTGCCTGGGCAAACCCAAGGCTGCTAGAAGGACTGACTGACTGATCCAGCCAAGTCCTGACACACAGATAAATAGATAGAAATACTATGTTTTCCCTATGCCCACGTTCCTGTGGCAGTTTAGTTATGAATTAGGCAATTTCATGGACAGAAGATGCATTCTTACTGCAGATCTTAGCAACCTCGGCACACAGTTTTTGTCTTTCCTTATTAGAAAAATGTTTACCCCTGCATTTAAAGGACACACTTCACAGGTTTTCTACGGCGTATCCGAGTTGCCAGCACCGTACCCTTGCCGTGTGGGCCCAGCGTTAAATAAAATAAGGTCACGTGCACACAAGAACTGTGATACAGTGGCAGTGCATCTGGTAACTAGATGGCTCCTAAGGGACTAACGGGTGGGTGGGTACAGAGTGTGGCTATGACACAGAACAGGACGGAGCAGCACAGGGTAAGCCTTCATCACGCTCTTCAGAATGGCACTGTTTACAACTTATCGATCGTTGATTTCTGGAACTTCCCATGCCACATTCCCAGACCACAGCTGCCCACGCATGACAGGATGTGGAGGGCGAAACCGCGGATAAGGGGGAAGCACCCCTGTATCTGTTCCGCACTGAAGGGGTCGTTTGCTATTTGTTTCATGTTAGTGATCGCACAGCATGGCGTACGTAGCACAGGTGAACGGCGGCGGTGGGGAGACAGTGGGGACACCCTGCAACGAAGCAGCAGCCTCAAGTCACACTGACGCCTGGGAGGTGAATGGTGAGCCGCCCAGGACAGACAAAACTTCCTGACACAGGAAGTCCCACCTCCTGTGGAGGTGGAGATGAAATCAGGAGCCAGGAAAACTAAGGATGAGTCTAACCGCAGCTCTATGTTCTTACTTGAACCTAATTCATTATACAAATCTCCATCTCTGAATGAATTGAAGTCTCCCTGGGTCTGAGCTGTCTCTCTGGCCTCAGGGGTTAGTGACACACCCGTGCACGCTCACGCCTTGCTCTCACACCTCTGGGATTGCACCCTGATCGCCACCTCCTGCCACCTCTGCATACACGGGGCTGTCGTCAGGCACAATGAGCAGCCCCGGAAATAACAGCGTCAGTTGCAAAGTGTGAATGAGGTTGGTGGGGTGACAGCCACCCGCCCTCACCCCACAAACACACAAGTGGAGGCTGCACAGCCCTTAGAAGCAACTGTCCCTTTCCTGGGTTGTAATTTGGCCTTAGAGACCAGAGAGCTTCCCTTTACCTGCCAGGGGTCCCCTCCCCTTCCCCTCCCCCTCCCCTGTCATCAAGGAAACGACAAACTCCTAGTAGAAAAAGTATATTGAGGACTAGGCATCCCTCTGAAGTCCGGATATGGAAACCCAGTCCCTCCCAAAGCCAGTGGGGTCGTGGGAGGGAGGGAAGCTGCCTGTGCCCTGCACTCCAGGGTTGCTGGGGGTGGGGGCGGGACTCACCTCCTCAGATCAGCGCCTCAATGACCCCATCTCTCTGGGCTTCAGAGCCGGGCCACCAGGACCTCACAATGAATGTGCCCTCCACAACACGAGCTGTTGACAGCCGCAGGACACCAGGCTTGCAGAGCCCAGCATGCCACCTCAGAAAGCCACACTGCTTTGAGCCATCTCTTGGGGAACAGCGTGTACAGACAGACCGTCCTCGTGCGGCAGAGGACAACCAGTAATTTTGGTCTGTGCTGTTATTTATTTATTTATTTATTTATTTATTTAAACCCGGGGTGCCATTTAGAAACCTTAAAGGGACCCTCGTCGTCCGTGCCCCTCCCCCACCCCCAGCTGTCCCGATTAGCAGCTCTGCGCATGCAGGTCAGGTCCGGGGATTAATGACGGCTAATGTGCCCGAGGTTGGTGCAGCCCAGGCAGCGGGCTCTGCAGGGCCAGCTTTCGCTGCCATATGGGCGGAAGCAGCTGTTTCAATTACTTTCCGTGCCCAGATGTGTCAGCCGAGCCACCAGCCTCTGCGGGGTGCATCAGCCACGCGGCAGCTAATTGCTTCCATCGCTGTGGACGCGCGGTGCTGGGTACTGTGAGAGGGGCTTCCGAGGACAGCCGAGGGCCAGCTGTCGTCACGGCTCACGGGGCCGGCCAGCGGACAGGCTGTGGTGAGACTTGAGCCTCCGCTGGCCGGCCCGCTGACACCTGGGCGGACTACCTTTGTCGGAGGTGAAGGGTGCGAGGACAGACGGTGGCAGGTGGCGCGCGCATGACCCTCCTCACAGGCTTATACGTGCAGGGAGCAAATGGAATGGGGGCCTGTGCTCTGTGGGTGCCCAAAATATCAAAATTATGTGATTTCAATGAACACATAATGCAAGCTGGTCATTTGAATCTGAAGCTCCGAGGCACCTTTTTAAGGTTAGCAGCCCCCTCTCGGTGCCCAGACAGTGGCCAATGAACCCGCGCTTTCTGGTGCAGCAGAGTGAGGCAGGAGGGGAAGAGAAAAAGAAAGGTCAGCTGCCACCCAGAGCCCCGTGCGGGCCTTGGTTCTTGCAGAAAAGAAACCAGAAGCAGCAAATGTCAGGCAAAGTCGTGTCCTCTCGGTAGCCACGAGGAAAAAAAAAAAAACCTGTGCAAAATAGGAAGCCGCTCTCATCATAATAATGCATCTAGTTAGGAAAAGAATAAACATTTGTTTTGTGCTAATTCTATGGTAATCAGGGTGATTGATTGGACTGTACTTTGCTACCCGATGTTGCCATGGTTACTCCAAGCAGTCGGTGGTTATTAATGGCCCGCGGTGCTCATTTTGAGACCATTCATCAGAGACGCGAGTCCTAACTTCACGGCGGCATCCCCACCATTTCGGAGCCCGGCATAAGTTTGCTTTTTCGCAGTCTGGTATTATGTGGCATGTGATCTGCAGCAGGCAGGGGCCTGTCCCCTTCCCTCCGGTCACATCGCCTCCCTGCAAAAAACACCCTTGTACGACGGGTCGAGAGCGTCGCTAACAGAGCCGGCATTTCTCGGATGGATCTGGCTGATGGATGTATGAGTGTATTAACACGATTAGCCAGGCCCAGAGCCTGTGAAATAAAGATCCCAGGCGCAGGAAACTGGAGTTTAAACCTGCGTTTCCACGGTTCAACCCAGACTTGCCTAAGGGACACCGGGCTTGAGTCTCCTCGATTCCACGCTGATCCCTCTCCGCAATCTGGGCACTCAAAGCAAGTCCCAGCGCACTTCCTGTCATTCTTACGCATCGCGGTGGTGGTGTTGGGGGTGGTTCCTGAGTGTTTAAGTCGATCATCATCAAGAACCGTGTTTCCTAAGAAGAACCTGAGAGGGTTCTTGGAGATGGAGTACAAATGAGCGCTGACGAACGGAGCTGGGAGCCTGAGGACCGGCCAGATTGCACCAGCTTTTCCTAAAGTCACTTTGTCTGTCTGCTGCTGCACAACTAATGGCTTCAAGGCTTAACAGCACACCTTGGGCAGGAGCCCAACTGGTTAGAGCATCACCATACACCAAGGTTGCAGGTTCCATCCCCGTTCAGGGCACGTACAAGATTCTCTCTAAAAATCAATGGGAAAAAAAAACAAAACCTTAGTGGCATAAAACCACTAAGTGACTTCCTGTTTCTTATGCCTCTGGGGCTGCTTATCTGGATGGTTCAGCTCCCACACCACATCCCCTCAGGCGATGGCACTCAGCTGCCACTGGGCCGAGCTGTAAGGCCCCTGAGCCAGCCTATCAAGCCTCCGCTGGCCATGGTCCTCGCTTTCCGCAGGACCAGGCCCTCCTGCCCCCCCCCGCCCTTCCCTCTGGGTGGCCCCTGTCTCTAGGCCCTTCCCAGCTGGCCACCCAGTTGCCCTTGTTGACAGCTGAATTTCAAAGGAGCAAAGTCAGAACCGCCTGAACCTCTTAAAGGGCTGGACCTGGAGTTATCACATCGAGTAGTCACAGAAAGTCTGAGGACTAGTCCAGGTTCCAGGTGAGGGCAGGACGCACCGCACAGCAAGGGGCTGAGGGGGATTCTGTTTTAACCGTCCCCCCCTCACTGTGTTCAGGATGCGGGTGTGCAGACAGGGAATGAAGAGAATCTACTTGAAACGGCACGTTGGATTGTCCTTCTATTTTTTTAAAGAAAAATAGCAAAACAAACCCCCAAAACCTTTCAATTCACACACTTATCCTCTGTTTTGTTGGAACACAAAATATTGAAAATCGGAAAGGCAGGTTTTCTTCTTTTTCAATCTTTCTTCTGAAAACTGGCAGGGAGTTTTGATTAGAATATTTCCCACATCCTTTGTCTGCCTTGGAATAGCATGAATTGAAAAGCAGAATTTACTCTGTAAGAGAGGCTCAGACTTGTCAGTCATAGGTGACTAGAGGAAAAAAATTCTCCTCCGAATAGTCTCGTCCGGAGGGGAGCTGAGCGGATGTATTGAGGTCCCAGTGGTCGCTTCTTCCTCAGGCACGTCACCGTTCTTCGGGGACCGTGTGCCTCCGTGTGATTGCGGGGGGAAGCAAGCATCAGGAGCAACCCCATTACCAGTCACGGACATCATTCAGGTGAGGATTCCTCCGGGAACCGGTGCCCTGGGTCACGTCAGGGAAAGCAAAGCTGGCAATGTCACCAAGCTGGGGACTAATTCAACCTGAAACTTTTAAACTGACAGAATCAGAAAGCAAGCACTGTGCACAATACTGGTAGTTAGTCTGGGCTACATGTTGGAACCCCCTGGGAAACACCGGCTCTCCCGGTGACATCAGGAAAGAGTAATCGGCTTATCCATCATTTTCACTTTGAATAAAATAAAAGTTTGTGTCCGATCCGTGTTCAAACCTCAGCACTCACCTTCACTATTAATAAGAGACAACATTTATTGACTGATGATTCTGTGCTAGACACTCTTCCCATAGATTTCTACCACTTAACCAGTATCTCTATGAATTAAATCCTAGGGTCATCCCCATTATCCAGATGAGGAAACTGTGGCCATGACCTTCTTACTAGGTCAGCTGCCTGCTGTCACTCACCAAATAAGCAGGGGTCTCAGATGTGGACATAGTGTTTCCTCCACCATGCAAGCGTATTGTTAAACATTTAGTATGAGAAAGTCACATGCGGCTATGCAGATATAATAGATCTCACATACCTTTCACCCACTTTTCCCTACTTTTCCAGATTATAATACGTAAGATGTTAAGTATTATACTAAAATACTATAACCAAGAAACTGATACAACCATTCAAGGAAACCAACTGACCATATTCAGATGACAGGAATTTTACACACACCCATTTGGGTGTGTTAGTTGGATGCGCCATTAGCTCACATATTGATATGTGAGACCACAATTAAGATAGAAAAAGCTGCTCTGAACATGCACTCGCAGGCTTTTGGGTGACATGGGTTTGCCCTTTTCTGGGATAAATGCCCAAAATACAACTGCTGAGTTATTTGGTGAACGTATTTCCTTTTTGAACAAACTGAAAAGTCTTGTGCCGGGTGTACCCTTGACATTCTTCCCACAACGTACGAGTGACAGTCTCTCCACATGTTCACCAGCATTTGGTGTTATTATTTTTTAATTGGGCCATGCTCATAAGTACGGAGCATCGTTTTACCTCCGTTAGAATTTGGATTTCCCTAACGGCTCCCAGTGTGAGCCATGCTTTTGCTACACTTGTTTGCCCTAAGCACACCCCTTCGACGTCTGCTCATGTCTTGTGTGCGATTTCTAACTCAATTCTCTGTTTGTTCGCTTTTTAATCATTGACTTTTGAGAGTTCTTTCTATATGCCCAATAGAAGTCCTTTGTTGAATATGCGATTTGGAAATGTTTTTCTCCCGGTCTGTATAGCTTGTCTTTTAATCCTTTTCACAAGGCAAACGTCGTTGGTTTTGGTGAGTCCGTTGTACCAACCTCTCCTTTTATGGATCACGATGCTGGTAATGGTAGCGAGGCACGTGTTTTCCAGTGTAAAAGTTGCCGAGACTACTCAGGTACGCTCGGTCTCAGCTTCCTTATCTTTAGATTTGGAATGACGCAAGCCAGGTTATGGGGTAAATGACGATACATGGAGTGTATGGCACGGTGCTTGGTCCGTTCCATGCTGTGAGTAAATGGTTGCCGTTGGTATAAAAATTCGTTTGGGACAGAACACACCAGAGAGTATCTTCCCGTGCTGTACTCATACCACACTCTCATTTGTCATGTGCATAGCAAGCTCTTCAGTTCAGGAGGCTCTTTTCATTGTTTTATTTGAGCCTCAGAACAACTCTTGAGCCATTTTTCTGATTAGATAGATGTTCTCATCTATACGCAAAGCGCTGAAGGGACTCACTCACGTTCACTCAGGCAGGTGGTCACGGGTCCCTGACGCACGCCCAGTCCCTCTGACCCAAAGGGGACACTGTTATCACTGCACATGCTCCCTTGGACCCCTTTCAAACTGAATAGTCCACTGCATTTTCACAGAGTCATTTCCTCAATAAAGAAGCATCTCAATTCCGAAGGCTAAGCAACGGCACGTGACCGTTCTTCCTAACTCTTCCCTCTGGCGCAAGCGAACACCATGGAACTGAACCTGTGCACCACCTGATAACTCCCAGCTCTAGGAGCAACTGCCTGATTTCCTTTCAAATTATGTTTTTTAAATCTGGCAGAAAGACTCTATTGACCCGACTTACTTGCGTGGCTTTACTTGAGAGGTTCCCCGTGGATGGGTTTTCTTTGGTTAACAGAGCACTCTCCTGCGTGTCTACAATGAAAGCCACGCTGTTTAAGGAAAGGGACAGTCCCCTGAAGAAGATGAGGACGTGAAGAAAGGCACTCATCGGCTAAGATAAAACATTTCTACTACAGCCCACCCCTTGGCCCCCCAGGAGACGTGTCCACTTCACATACGTATGCTCTCTCTTCCAACAGCCTGGGCCGTTGGTTCCAATGGGACGGCAGCGTGATATGCAAGCGTGCTGGCCCTTCCCCTCAAGCCCTGCACAATGGCTGACTACTTCCTTTGCTCCTGCTCTTCCCTACTTGCTTCCAAACACGCCAGTTGTACTGGAGTTATTTGCAGCACCCTATGAGAGGCCGGGAGAAGCTCAACGCCTCCACATTTTTACACCAAGCTGCCTGAAGCGACAGACTGTGTGGGCATATGGGCTGAGTCTCCGGGGACAGCAGGCGATCGCTGAACCAATTGCTTAGCTGGGGCAGAATGGAGACACGGCTCACTTCCCGGCGTGGAACAGAAGGGAGCCAGGGCATCCCGCCCCACCTGAACGCGGCTGACCTAAGGGTCGAGTCTGCCACATCCAATGCCTCGCCTTGGCCTTAGACGGTTCTGTGGTGTTGCTCGGGGTGAGAAACCCAACTGTAGCCGCACCAGGAGACTGGCACGTGAAAATCCAATGTTGAATACACCAATGGTGAGGTGCAGCTGCATGTGAAGAACAATTAGGACGAGGCGCCTGTTCTCTCTCTCTCCCTCTCTCCACAGGGTGGCTCCCAGCCTTTCCCACTTTTCATACCTTATAATTCTTCCCATCAGAGAAGGATGACCCCGCCTTCAAAGTTCCAGTTAAAAAAAAGAGAGAGAGAGAGAGAACTGTATTTGGCCTGGACCAGGCTCCCACCCCTACCTAAGTGTCAAAGGTCATGGAGTCACACATGCCAATGCCAGCCCTTAGGTGACCCCTGGGCTGGCATGTGGGAGCCACTCTGCACAGAACTCAGGGACAGTTCAGGTAACATCTCACGTGCTGAACAGAAGGAGCCGCTTCCTCTCGCAAGGAAAAGCTCAGGGAGGGAGACGTGAGAACTGCCTTCACGTGTTTAAAGCCGGCCACACGCACGTGGGTTCCAACTTTTTCTCTGTGCTCGGGAGCATAGGGTGCTGTCAAGGAGCTACAAGGCAGTGAGTTCTACTTCAGAAAAAGAAAAGGGAAAAACCAGATTGAAAGCATAGACTGGAGAGAACTGAGCGAACTTCTCCAGAGACTGTTTTTCCCTGAGCAAACCTGGACTGTCTCCTTCCCAGGGACAATGTCGAGAATTCGCGAGTCATCTGAAGGGCGGGGACCAAAGATGGCGGCAGGGACTGGAAGCTCCGCTCACCTCCTGCCAAGGCCAAACGGGGATTACGGTCAAAACACAGAACAATCGACCCGAATGACCAACTGAAAGTCAGCTTGCAGAGCAGTGCCCCGCCCCTCGCAGTGACGGTGCCTCTGTCACCAGGCGCTGAAGGGCACCGTCCTTGTCCCTGGTCCTCGGCCCAGGAGTAATTTTTTTCCTTCTGGGCACACCCACTGCCTTTCAAGCAAGCACTCCTTCAATGAGATTTCCCAAAGGCTGTGCGAGGCAGCTCGGCCATGGTGCTCTGCTTGCTGGCTTTAAGGAGCAATGGGATTTCAGCAGGTGCGTCGGGGGGACATTAGCAAAATTGCAAACAAGGGGCAAGGTCCTGCCCACGCATCACAGTATGAGCAGGACTAAGAAGAGATGAAACTTCCGAAGGGTGAGGAGCCGGGGCCTTATTTTGTGAGCTTTCCCGGGAAAGAAAGCTACCTGCCCAGGGCCAGATGTAATTTTATTTTAAATTTCTTCCTAAAGCCTCTCAGATAAATAATCTGACAAACTGGGGGTGGGCAGGGCGGGGGAGGAAGCCCACCTGGCAAAGGTCACGGGGGGCAGAGGTGGGTTTGGCAGTCTCAGGGGCGCTCAGCGCGGCTGTACTGGTAAGCAAGGTGACACAGGGAAGGGGACTTCATCAAAGGAACCCTCCATAGAATAGCAGGAAATTATCATCGAATCAGACATTTGTTGATGCGTTCGAAGGGAACACATTCAGAACGTCTCATGGGCGACACACAGGGGCTGCAGCGGCAAAGAGGACAGACAGCAGCCCTGCGCACATGGAGCTCCCAGCCTAGGAGGACAGGGACCAGAGGCACACTTTGATGAACAGTGACAGTCAGAAAGCGTCACGACAGGAGGACAGCGTCCCGGGGGACCGCACAGGGGCGTCTACACAAGGCAGGCTTTACAAAGGAAGCGGCGTCTGACACCGGACACTGAGGTGAGCCTGCTAGGAGGGTCCACGTCAGCGGGGCGAGGGGTCCCCCACAACAGCAGGGCCTGGAGGGGAGTCGGGGCCCACTGCATCTCAGCAAGGAAAGCAAGGGCGGGACTAGGCAGGGAGGAAGGTGGACGGTGAGCGGGGCCCAACCAGGCGGGAACCTGGAGGCCACCGTGGAGAGTCTGGACTTGGTAAGAACGGGCGTAGCAATAAGGGCCGTGCTTCTTTCTCGTTACTTGGCACGCTTTTGGCAGGAGATCCTGCGTAGCGCAGGTGTCATTCTCTGCTCTGGAATGAAGAAATCATCAAGGACACGCTGGCATCTCTCCTGAGCTTATATTGCTTCAACTGGTTAGTCTTCAGGATTCACAGGTGAATTCCCCAGAGTCTGTAGCAGGCCCCCAAAAGTAGGGAATGGAGGTTTCTTGGAAATGAACTCCTCTTTGGAAAGGTAACGTATGCCTTGTGCTTGGCCTCCCATTTCTTTTTCTTACATAAAATATTTGACTCACTGTACGTTTCTAAAATGCTACTTCCTGCAATGCTGTGTCCATTGATGAAAGCGAACTGGGTTACCACGGTTGCATAGGATTAGATATTGTGAAACACAATAAAATGCATGTTTATATTGTAATTCGAGAAAACTTTTCTGGATTTTTAGTACAATGACAGATTACCAATATTTTTTATAATCACGTATGTTTTTCCCCCTGGGAAGTCTGTGGAACTTTGAAACTTGGCCACTCTGTGACCTTTGAGATAGTGTGGCATAGAGGTTAATGCATGAACATTGGCCCCGGCTTGAATTCTGCCTTTGCTGTGTGATGCTGGGCAAGATGCTCACCCTCTCTGTTCCTCAGTGACCTCAGGAAGAAAACAGCAGTACCTTCTGTCTTATGGAAAGAATTGCGTGGGACAATCGTGTGAAGTCATCCAAACAACCAGGAAGGGAGTGAGCTCTCAAAGTAGCTTGATTATTAATTACTTCTCATTCATTGTTATTTCTCTGCCATGCTTATAGAGCATGACTGGAGGATATTATTTTTCTAATGGGTAAACTTTCTGGTGATTAAAGCTTAACATTTTGATCACCCAAACACACCCATTTTGGAATATTTTGGGATGGAACTCTTGCTATCTGTGAAATCCATTATTAACACATATCAAAATAATTGCAAACGCCTCTAGGAATAATAAAATCATTATACTGAACATCGAATTCAGCAGTAAGCCTCAATAGTGGTGTCCTTAGAAAGACAGTTTACCCCCACACTAAAGAGCCCTAAAGAACTCCTTTTCTCTAATCGCTACATATTGTTTTAAATTGTTGCTGCCCTGGCTGGGTAGCTCACTTGGTTAGAGTGCCATCCCAATACACCAAGGTTGCAGGTTCGATCCCCAGTCAGGGCACATACAAGAAACAACCAATGAGTGCATAGGTCAATGGAATGGCAGATCGATGTTTCTCTCTCTCTCCCTCTCGCCCTCCCTCCTTCTCTCTCAATAAAAATGTCGTTGCTGTTTTTGAATCTTCTCTCTTCCTACCAAGGTATCGGTGGGCAATCCACGTCCGTTTACCTACCTCTAGTTACCCCTCAAAATTTCTACTTTTCTTGTTACTACATCGTGAATTAGAAAACCAGGGAGCTAAGCATGTTGTGTATTAAAAGAACAATGACGATTTGAAGGAAAACCTTTGCAACGAGTCGAATCTCTAATTTTTAAATGGGCTCCCATTATCACAGCTTCTACACTCCCCCCAAATCCCTGCTAGTACAGTTCCTCTTTTAAAGGCATTTTCTACTGGAACAACATGTTACGCTCATAATTAGGGGACAGCAGCCCCTCATTCCCTTTAAGAAAAGTCTCACACTTCATGGCCATGGAAAAATATCACGAATCACTCATGTGCTCACCCCTGTCGAATCTTGCCCAGACTTCAAGATAGGGAGACTTCCACTCTACAATGTTGGAGCTGAACTTTGAAGTCTCGCTTAGACCTGACATAGCTGTCTCAGACTTATGACTTATTTAAGAGCATTTATAAAACGGAAACAGTTTGTTTAATCGGAAACTAAACAGCACCCCTATACACACAAACGCAACAAAAAAGTCCAAATGGAATTTTTCTTCCATTCGCTCTCCAGCGGAAGTGTTTGGACTCCTGGAGTCCTCCAACGGTCACCTCTGCGAGATCAGAGGTGAAATGAACGTACACGGCCGTCTCCGTGTCCCAGAAAAGATGTGTGTCTCGCTTACGGAGTCATTTTCATGGCTGGTTTGATGAGGCACCAGGGGGTCACCCTGCGGAGTGTCGATGGGGACCCTGGGTCGTGTGCTTTGCCGTCTGCCCAAGTGACCAGGGGCTTGATGTCCTGGTGGCTTGCACCTGCCGTAACAGCGACAGTGGGCGGACGTGTTTCGGAGGACCTCCTGGTTCCGAGAGCTGCCCTCATAGTAGTAACTGAAGAAGGAATGAATTGCCAAGTTGGGTGTGCACAGGTTCGGCAGAGAGGTCAGAACTTCCTGTTAACTCCATTGATTGAAAAGTGAGATTTCTCAAATACCGTTTTTGCTTTGGGAAACAGAAAAGACAATTAAGCTCACAGAAGGCCGGCAAGAATTCCAGAAGAGAGCTGGGATCATGCGGTTCTCTGTCAGCGGCTACGCTTTCTCGTCACGAAGAAAACTCGATTCAAATAAAAGCTGAGCTAGATAAGCTTTAAGGCAGGAGTGTCACGGTACTGGAAGAGAACCTTATGCAGTTAAAGCACCACAAAGCCAGACGCTGTGCTGCGTGTTGAAGACACTAAGAAATAATCTCAGTCTCCGCTCTGAAGAGATATACAGTTCACCAGGCAAATGGATAAATTTTACAAAAGAGACAATGAGAGGAAAACAGAGAAGACTATTAAAGGACCAGAAGCCAAGCCCGGAGCCCACAGGCATTCCGGGGACTGGGAAGGAACATGACCGAAGGTTAGCGAAGACTTTTGGTGAAGCTGAACACCAATGCGGGGTAAGCAATGGAAAATCCATCAGCTCTAGAGGGAAGGGGACATTTTAATTTGGGGGCATACATGTGGCAGTTACATCACACCAGTCACACTGGGGAAGCGAGACTCTGAGTTTTGATATTCTCGTATGTGGGACGACAGTAACCGGATGTCATAAAGGTGACATAAAATGCCACGCAACAGCAGGCGCCCAGAGGAGGCCCTCAAACCCTCGCGCCCTTCCCGCGACTATCCCGGGCGCCCTTCAGCTATCTGGGTGGCCCCCGAGTTTAAGTCTGAGAGCCTTTTCGTACGACCGCTACATCTGCTCAGATTAAAATTTGTCTTAGCATCTAAGACAGCCTGTGCCCAGAGCAGAAATTCAGTTTCACTTGGCTGATTAACAGGTTCCTGTAATTAAATATAAACCCTCAGATGGAACACGTGAGTAACGCAACGTGCCCCGGTCTACGGGATTCGGTCCCCGTCTTTTCCCTGAACAGCCCTGTTCTGCCCTCTTCTTACTGACAGGCAGCGAAAGGATGAGAATTTGCTGCTCAGTCTATTGTGGGCAAAGTGAAGCGATTCGTTCCCAGCATAACAAGACCTATCGGCAGCTGTAAAATATAATTTCCTTTAAGCTTTCTGAACAGACATGATATAAATCTCAGCATACGGGGGGGGGAAAGCAGGGGCCACATTAAAAGATAAATTCCATCCTGTATGTCTGACGATGGTGTATATGTTCAGAGACCTCTTTTTTTCAGAGAGAGGAAAAAGGGGACCACAAGTTTAAACAACCACAGGGCCACGGTAGGTCTGCTGTCCTGTGGGTTCGTTCTCTTATGCAGACTGAAATCCCTCCGAGAGATTTACGACCCTGCTGCATACAGTCAGAGTGTTCCAGTAAACGGGTCCCTTTTCTGAAGGTTAAATATTTATGCTATTACTTTCCTGCCTGATACGGACGAGACTAAACCCACGCTGGCCACGGAGCCCATGGGACAGACCAGGTTAGGGCAAGAAATGGCAGCTGGCCCAACATCCGGGGCATCTTGGGCTCTCTTGTATTTTTAGAATGAACAAATCAAACAAATAATGCATGAATAAAGGACAAAGGAATGAATGAGTCAATGAATGGATGGAGGGATGAATGAATGAATAAATGATTGAGAACTTCCAGACAGATGATCAGTCCCAGGAAACAGAAGTAAAATCCCTAGGAAATATGAGTCTGAGTTAGTCTAAAACTCCCCCCATACCCAGCCTAGTGAGACAGATCGCAGGAGACGACAATAAATATCCTTTAGAAGAAGTGCCATTACAGTGAATTAAATACTTGTGCGTACAGTCGAGCTTCGCGGAACCCTCTGGAGCAGACAGGCAGAAATGACTGTTTTATTTTGCAGATGAATAAATGGCATTCTAAGTGCATGAATGACGACCTGGGCCCACAGGTGGTTAACGGCGGGACAACGGCAATTACGGTAATCTCTCCGGTTGGCTTCTCACGACGACAGAGCTTACGGAGCAGTAACTGTGTGTGTACAGTGAGCTGCAGTTCAGTAGGAGTGTGCTGTATTTCACACTGGGTCTTCAGCGCGCTCCTTTGCGTGCTTGTTATTTTAGTTTAGTTTTCACCTAACCTTTGTAGAAAAACAAAACAGGTACAATTGTAAAGTCCGGGGAGAACAGCAGCGGCAGCTCCTTGTTTCTTCGTGCCTAAAGCCCGCCCCCTGAGAATAAGCCATTTTCAGCGTCTCACCTACTGCTCCTGCTCTTTATCGTGTTTAAAGACGGAGTTTTTGCATTGCCGGTTCTCAGCTGTTCCATCTCAGACATGGCGCATTGACTTCCGGTATGGAAAGTAAGGACCGAGGACTAACCAGGATCCTCCCCAACACACACAAATACATACTTCCCCACTCAATTTTTCAATAGCATTATAACAAAGTTTGGCTCAATCAATCTTTAGTGAGTGTATTGCCATGACCACTTAAATTCTGTTTACAGTTATGATAGAAAGCACCAAATTGCCTTTATTTCTCGGTTTTGCTCAACTTCTTGCTTTTTTTTTTCTGTGAAGTTAATATAGTCACTATTTTTTTCTTAGTTCCCTAGGTACCTATCAAAATTTTTGCCCCAAAGTCTTCTCGACATGATGATATGCATTATCAGGGAATAGTCTTGTTTAAAAATTATATACGTATAATTTTTATACATATATAATTATAAATATTTTATAAATAAGACACTCCCAAACGCTCAGGCCTCTTGTCTAAAATTAAAAAGACACGTAGGAAAACCAGAGCAAGTTAAGACAAAAGTGGGAAGAAGAAAGGAAATAATAAAGATCAAAGTGGAAATCAATGAAATAGATAATGTAAAGTAATGGAGAAAAATCAATGAAAGCAAATGTGGCTCTTTGAAGGGATTTATAAAACTGACAAACTTCTAGCTGCCTTATCAGGAAAGAAAAAGAGAGGAGACAAGAATTACAAATACCAGGAAGGGGAGCGGCATCATCATTTCAGATTCTACAGATATTACAGAGGTCATGTGGAACCATTATAAACAGCACTATGCCAATAAATTCAACAACTTAGACAGACTTGGTCAATTTCTTGAAAGATGTGAAACAACCAAAGCTCATTTAAGAAGGAACAGGTAATCAGAATGGCCCTGTATCTGTTGCAAAAGTTAATTTTATGGTTAAACACTTCTGCAACAAAACCCAGGGCCACATGGCTTCCTAGTTGACTATTACCAAGCATTTAAGAAAAAGATACTACCAACTCCTCACAACCACTTCAAGAAAAATCAACCAGGAGATAATACTTCCCAATGTTTTTATGAGACCAGCATTACCCAGAGATCAATTTCTGACAAATTCCAAAAAAGGAAAAATAGTCCTCTTGGATAAAGAAGCACAAATTCCAGACAATGTTTTTAACAGATTCAACCCAACACTTTATACAAATGGTAACACATCATAACCAAGTGGCATTTACCATAGGAAAGAAAGGTTGCTTCTATATTCAATCAATCAATCAATCAATGTTATTTACTACATCAACAAACCCAAAATAATAAACTATATAGTCATTTCAACACATAGAGAAATAAGCATTTAGCAAACTCCATTTCTGACGAAAATTTTCAGCAAAATTATTGCTCTGCTCGATAATGAGCACCTATAAAAACATTGCTAACATCTTATTTAATGTAAAGCACTAACATTTTTCCCTCAGGAGCAGGAGGAAGACAAGACTGTCCACTCGACCAATCCTGAGTCTCCCTTCCATGGGGGATCCAGCCAAGTGAATAAGAAGAAGAAAAACACGGCACCCAGTTTGAAAAGGAAAAAAATAAAACTGGATTTACTCACAGATCACGTAGGACTCTGATTCAAACTGTAAACGGCAAACTGGAAAAAAAAAAAGAATTAATAAGTGAGTTATACAGCTGCAGGATACAAGATTAAGACACAAAATTTATATCTAGTAATAGAATGGCGGTGATTAAACAGAAACTGAAATTTACCAAACAATATCGTTACGATTTCATGTGAAAGACCTTACGCTATAAACAACATTCGCACAGGTATGCGTACGTGAAAACTGAACAAGCTGTATACTTTTGACGCATTCAACTTATTGTCTGTCCTGTGGACCCCAATAAACTGTTCAAACACTTACGGTAAATTATTGTTTGCTTATTGCTTCATCATATCATTTAGCCGCCGAATGTTACAGATATATGGCTTGTTTCTATGTTAAGTCCCTCCCTGCTATTTGTCCACAGTCCCACCCAATGTGGGCGCTCTGCTCCTCGGGAGGACACCTCCTCCCTCGCACCCTTCTTTAGTAATGAGAGAACAGCTCCCTCATCATCGCCTTCTCACAGAACAAAGACCAGAGAGAATCCCTTCTTCTGAACCACTCCTTAAAGCAAACGAAACCTCGCAAACTGTGACTCAGGAAAGAGACTCCCTGCACCGGAAGTGCTCATACATCCATCCCCAAAACACCGACGGGGGACTCATCCCCACCCCTGACTTATGTCAAGCCTGGTTGACACCCTCCCCTGCAAAACCTGGGGAAGAACCTCGCTTTCCCCCGAAAAGATCGTTTCCAGGTAGAGGAGACCAACGGCACCTGCTACAGCAATGACAGAGACAAAGCTGACTTGTTATCGGTCACAGCACAGAGCAGAGGTCATAAAGAGAGTCCCCTGGTGTCCGGGATCCCAAGGGATGAGAAGGTTCTTTAGATCATACGACCCAGGAACAGCCAAACCCGGTCTGCACGCCACTGTCCCTGCTGACGCACAGTGGCATGCGTGCACACACACGCGCGTGCACACACACACACACAGCCACACCGAGGCAACAGAGATAATGTACCCCAACATCTCTATCATGGAGCCTAGACGCCACTTCAGGATGCCACTCAACCAAGCCACCGGGTCCCGTGGAAGAGGAAACATTTTTGCATTCCTCCCGCCTTTAAGAAAGGACACACCTGAACAGCTGAGGCCCGAGGGCACTGCCCCAGGGGCAGCTCTGCAGTGGAGATACTCTCCGCCCTTCGCTCCCCAGCTCCATTCCCATCGGTACCTGCAGACAAGGGTGCAGTCCCCTGGGGTTTTCCAAAGGCGGAGGCTCTCTGCTGTGTTTCAGCCACATTTACGGGCCCCCAGGGGACTCGATGTAAGAAATGCTTCCAAGAATTTCAGAAAAAAGAGCCCACAGGAGAGCGATCAAAAGGACCGGCTACAGTGAAAAGACCAGACGTTCTCTAAAACCAGTATCTGGGTTCATCTCATCGCTCCCTAAAATGTACTTTGTCTTCGAAATGTGAGAAGGGGCGTTCTTCCTTACCTAACTCAGGAGAGACTCGAGGGCTCTGTTAGGAAAAAGCAAGGACTTCCAGCCACGATGGAGGCGTAGGTAGACACACTGTGCCCCCTCGCACAACCGAAAGAGGAAAAACAACAATTTAAAAAAACAAAAACAGCCAGATCTGACAGAAAACTGAACTGAGTGGAAGTCCGACAACCAAGGAGTTAAAGAAGACACGTTCATCAAGACCAGTAAGCAGGACGGAGCCCGGTGGAGAGCGCGCGGCAAGACGCGGTTTGTGGAGCGGTACCGGCAACGCTCCAGCTGCCCGGAGAGGCCCGTGGCGGGCACGCCTGGCCAAAATGCGGCGGGCGCACTCAGTGAAACCGGGGCTGAGACTGGGGGCCTGGGTGGTCCCTCATTCTCGCACAGATAAACCGGGAGGAAAAGCCAGGGAGCGGAACAGACCATGCGGCCCACCAACGCAGGGAAATAAAGCCTCAAACCACCGACTGAAAACACCTGTGGGGGGTTGAGGCTGCGGCGGGAGGAACTCCCGGCCTCACAGGAGAGTTCACTGGGGAGACCCACAGGGACTTGGAACTGTGCAGGCCCGTCCACTCACCCCGGAGCCAGCAAAGAAGGGCCCAACTTGCTTGTGGGTAGCTGGGGAAGTGCGGAGAACAGAGCAAGCGCCATTGTTTGCTCAGGCCCCGCCCCCACCAACAGCGTCACAACACAACGACATGAGTTACCCCGCCCTGGTGAACACCTAAGGCTCCGCCCCTTAAAGTAACAGGTGCACCGAGAAAAAAAATGGCCCAAATGAAAGAACACATCAAAGCTCCAGAAAAAATACAACTAAGTGACGAAGAGATAGCCAACCTATCAGATGCACAGTTCAAAGCACTGGTAATCAGGATGCTCACAGGATTAGAAGAAAAATTTTTGCAATTAGTTGAACAAATGAAGGATAATATAAAGGAAATGAGGGGAAATCTGCAGGGAACCAATAGGGATGAGAAGGAAACTGGGACTCAAATCAACGGAGTGGACCAGCAGAAAGAAAAAAACATCCAACCAGAAAAGAATGAAGAAACAAGAATTCAAAAAACTGAGGAGAGGCTTAGGAACTTCCAGGACATCTTTAAACATCCCAACATCCGAGTCACAGGGGTGCCAGAAGGAGAAGAGGAAGATCAAGGGATTGAAAACTTATTTGAACAAATAATGAAGGAGAACTTTCCCAAGCTGGTGAAGAAAATAGACTTCCAGAAGTCCAGGAAGCTCTGAGAGTCCCAAAGAAGTTGGACCCAAAGAGGAACACACCAAGACACATCATAATGACATTACCCAAGATTAAAAATAAGGAGAGAATCTTAGAAGCAGCAAGAGAAAAGAAGACAGTTACCTACAAAGGAATTCCCATAAGACTGTCAGCATATTTCTCAAAAGAGACCTTACAGGCAAGAAGGTGCTGGAGAGAAGTATACTAAGTCATGAAAGGCAAGGACCTACATCCAAGAATACTCTATCCAGCAAAACTCTCATTTAGAATGGAAGGGCAGATAAAGTGCTTCTCAGATAAGGTCAAGTTCAAGAAGTTCATCACCACCCAGCCTTTATTGTATGAAATGTTAAAGGGGAGTTATATAAGGTATGGAGGAATATCAACAGGGGAGTGGTAGGGGGAGAGAGGGGGAAAAGGTGCAGAGAATAAGTACCATAAATGGTAGGTAGAAAACAGACAGGGGGAGGTTAAGAATAGTATAGGAAATGTAGAAGACAAAGAACTTATATGTATGACCCATGGACAAGAACTAAAGGGTGGAGAAAGCCGGGGGGTGGTGCTGGGCAGAGGGGAATAAAGGGGAGGAAATGGGACAACTGTAATAGCATAATCAATAAAATATATTTAAAAAGAAAGAAAGAGAAAAAAACAACTCTCTCTGAACCATGCGGTCTTTCTGTCTTACATTTGGCCCCCTCCTCCGTTGCGGAGAAATCAATAAACCTCCCCAATGGAGACTTGGGGAATTGTTCAACAGTAAACCTTAACCACCAACCATCCTTCCCACAAAGCTCCTCCCTTTGTCCTCCCAACGCACCTGCAGCCGTCACTCTTGGACAAGCCGGTGGGCAGCCCCCTGAGCCTGCCAGTCGGGACCCAGGGAGTGAGGAGCTGCGATAGTTTTGCTAACCCCGAAGGTTTGCAGAAACTCTCTGCAGCCTCCTATCCACCCGGGACCCTAATCGCATCCTCTCACCTCGCCATAAAACCCAGTTAAGAGTGAGGAGGCCTTTGATCACATGCTACAAGTGTTTGCTGCGTTGTTGGAAAGGAGCTATTTTGAGAGAGTGACGATGAAATCTGCTTCATAGTCTTTTTCTATTGAGTGCTCCAAACTAGCGCTCCTTAGCGTATTTATTTTTCTCAGTCTGGAGACTGAGGAAGAATAATTAACGATGCACCGATGGCCCTTGGGCATCATGATTCCGCCTGAAGGGGTTAACAAGCCCCCTTCCATACCCTCCTTCTCGGGACACACACAGAGAGACCACCAGACAGGAGATCCTCCTCCTAAATGGGGCCTCTTGTTTCTAAACGGAAAGAGTGCTATGCTAATGCGGTTCAAGCTCACAGCGATCCTGCCCAGGCTGCTTACTGAGAGGGAGAAGGCAGGGTGTCGTTCTATTCTGAGGGCTCCTGGTGTGAGAGGCCATTCAAGCAATTGGGTACCAATGTCTGTCGGTCGGTCGGTCTGTCTCTCTCTCTCTCCACCCCTCTCTCTGGATGTGTACCTGTCACTGTCAGGTCTGCCCTGGTGGGGGAGTAGCCAGAGCAATGAGGACGTGCGTCGGGGAGAAGAGGAGAGACGGGGCAGAGGGTGATCATGGAGACAGATTCCCATCTTTCACTTAGGTGCTGCAGGAAGGAAACTGCCTGGCCTTATGACTATGAGGTTATGAACCAGCTAAGCTGCAGAAATGACCATTAAAAGTACTGTGTAACCTAAAGAATCAAATTATCGTTCAGGTTTCTGGTGAGAGAGAGAGGGGGGGAGAAGGTTTGGAGGAAGGGAGGGAAGTAGGGAGGGAGAAAAGAGGGAGGAAGGAAGAAAAGGAAAGAAGGAAGAAAGGAAGAAAGCAAGCCGCAGACAGGGCCGAAGAGACAGGACCTTCCGATCACGTTCTAAGGATGCTGGTTAGTCGAGGGTGCAAAGAACGCCAAGCACAGGCTGGGTCCGAGTGACAAGCTGCACCCACTTTCTGCCTTTCAGCTCTGAGCTGCGCCACTTCGATGGCCCATGCTGCACATCGGTCAGGAGTCTCTGGCCCAGGGGCGAGCTTCCGGTTGTGTCAGAGGCCGACAGCACACCAGAACGCCCTATTAGCAGTGTGCTCTGCTCTCCACGCACCCTCAGGGTGAAGGACATCCCGGAAGGGGGAGCCCGCAAGGGAGCTCAAGCCCTGTGTGGATTCTCGGCATGCAAGGGTTGCCTTTAGTTACGTCACGGTGTGTTTGCGGCGCTGTCCAGGTTAAACGGCTTTTTGTCGCCAAGTTGCAAGAACAGATCGGACCTTGTCCTCCCTCCGCCACCTGTTCTGTGGATCCCGCCGCGCAAGGGAACGAGAGTCTGCCTTCCTCACCCATTTCCCGACACACGGCACCAACTCTTTCCAGCAAGTGTTCTATTTTTTCTTTTCTTATTTTATTGACTCTTTGAGTGTGAATTTATTAAGCAAGAATTGAGTGAGCTCCTACTATGTGCAAGATCTGTAGGAAAGAAATCTACAATTCATAAGTTGAAGGAAAAAAAATGATTTCACTCTACATTCATTCTGAAACAACCCTTCGGTACCAAAATAGTCTCCTACTATTAAAATAAGATCGTTTAGAAAAATAAATCTATTGCCTCTCAGCCATTCGGCTAAGATCAAGCGTAGTACCTGTTCTTAACAGTTTAAAAAATAAATCTGACTTTTTTAGAGCAAAAAGAGACGAGACGTTCTGTGCTTCTCCCACCCCGTGTTTTGCTCGTCCCAGGTGTGCACGAGTGGAAGTGGCCTCAGCTGTGATGGTGAGCACGCGTGCACAGGGGCCGGAGCCCTCTGGGGAGCCGTGTGCTTGGGAACGACTCCGGACGTCTCCGCGCGCTAACCACACTGCTCGCCTTTGAGACAGACTGACGCAGGGCTTCCTCCTGAGATGCCCTCAAAGCTGAGCCTGCCTCTCTCACCCCGCCATTCGCGGTCTAGGGGAAAAGTCTCCGGGTCCACCCGGCTCTGCGTTGGGCAAGAAGATGGTCTTGGTGGGAAAGCCTCAGCTCAAAGCAAAATTTCCTCACCGAAGGGGGTGAGGTATCCCCTTTGCCAATTGGCCACCACCTGGCAGCTTCTGAACTGTGAATGGGGCTCGGGGTTGTCGAAACTGCTCACTCTCCGTGGCTTTCAGATCTCTCAGGGTTAACGGGACCACTCGCTGTCCAGGATGAATATACCCTCCACGACAGCCATATGCGATTGGGTTAACTACGCCTATCTGGCCTCTGAGTGTTTTTGTTTCTCGAGCCATGCCCCAGTGTGGAATCTTACTGCTGTGGAAATCACCAAAGGAAAATGAAGCAGGGGAATTGCATGGGCGGCTGCGTGCCCTCTGCCACCCCACCGCCGAGTCCCGGTGCACGCTCAGCCCGCCCCTCCCACAGCAGGTCATCTCGGGGGACTCCCAAGGTCTCCACGCCGCCCCTCAATTATGAAATCAGCAGCACTCTCCGGGGAAGGAGACCCAGAAAGAACAAACGTAGCAGCAAGAGACAGGGGATCGATATCTTCGGAGTCTGAGGCTATAATGGGTCCTGCAGGTCTGTTAATTATCAAACAAAAATTCTGTGTCAAGAAGGGGGAAAAAATGCATTTTCATAGAAGCTTTGTAATTAGCCGTTTGTGGTCCTGGCTTCTGGGTAGTCTTCATGCCTGTCTCCCCTCAACTTTGTTTCCTTTAACTGTGTTCGCAGAAATGGGTCCTGGGGTCGCTCTGCCCCTAATTACGTACTGTGACAGCCAACCAGCTGAGAGACAGATGACAAAGCAATACAGACCTTTGTAAATGATGTGTGGACACTCCGCTCCTTCCTTCTTACTCCTGGATAGTTTTTTTTTTTTTTCTTCTTTTCTACAATTTGTAAGTATGCCTAAAATACCGGCCTGGGTTTTATTTTCGATGGCGGGAGAGTTTTGGTCCGTGAATTGGCTTTGACTACAGACAGTTCGCTCAGCCTTTGGTAAAAGGCACTTCCCTTCCGCCCCAGAAGTCGCCGTTTGACAAGTTGGAGCTGGTGTGACTTGTGTGTATTGGGGGTGTCTGGAAATCTAAATGTAAAACCAAGAGACGGTAAAAGTTTGGATGCCAAGACTGAACTGTATGGCAGGGAGTAATTCAGAAAATAATGTCTGATTGTGGGAAAGCAAATGAGAAATGAAATCGAAATTCTCTAGGATAGGTCCTGGCTGAGTGGCTCAGCTGATTAGAATATCATCCCGATACGACAAGGTTGTGGGTTCGATTCCCAGTCAGGGCACCTACAAGAATCAACCAATGAATGCATCAATATGTGGAGCAACAAATCAATGTTTCTTTCTGTATAGTTTTTTTTTTTAAACTCCCTAGGATATATCAGGGTCAAGGCCACTACAATCTGATGAAAGCAGAAGATTCACAGTCAGAGAAGTAGCCACCCAAGTATCACGTCCTCCAAACTGAAATTGATGGCGTCCCTCTTTCTGAGAGCCCATCTTAAAAACGTGAGACTTGGCATTCGGCACCACAAACCGTGCCCCGTGTGCCGTGGATAACAGGAGTTTCATGCTCAACGGACAGCTGGTAGCTGGAGAAAGACCAAGTTCTAGTGTCAGGAGGTGGGCCTGGGAGGCAGCACGTCCCACCGGGATCCACCCTTCTCCTCCGAGTCCCGTCGACGAGCACGCTCAAGGAGTCATCACCCCCAAGGGCTCACAGCGTTTCTAGGGGTGAGATGGTTAATGTGGAACTTAAGGACGACAATGTGTCGCTACTAAAGCAGCCCACCCAAGCGGCTTCCGAGGTGAAGGAGAGGCCCAGCACACCAGGGCAGCCTCAAAGCTGGGAAGCAATGCAGTGAGTTAACCGTCTCTCCAGGGGTTCTCTTTAAAAGCAAGCGTGGACGGTACCCATAGGCCTTGTCTGCACTTTTCCTTCAGCTATCAGTCAGTCCCCACGCGTGCTGCAGATGGAGACGGGCCCTTGGCGGCCGCGAACAAGGAATTGAGAGAAAGTTTCCAGCCTCCTAACTAAAAACCCCTCTGAGAAACAGGAGGAAGCCTGAAGCCAGGAACACCCACCAGAGCCGAGCCTGAGCACCGACCTATCCAGGGAAATACGTGGAGAACCTGACAATCAGGACCCGCTTACTAGAGAGAGACCAAATCCCGCAGCTGAAGCGGCCAGGCAAAAAGAGAGGAAAGCCCGACCCAGTTGAAGAGGAACGCTGTGATCCGTCATCGGCACGGTTTCCAACCCAGATGAAAGACCACTCGGCAGAAAGCACGCCACACGGTGTCTTAGGAAGCATCTCAAACGTTGCAGCAAGTGTCAAGAACTGCATTTTTACCAATTCGGAAACTCTGAAGCAAACACATTACCTTAGAAATCCCAAAGTCAGAATCATCCTAATTCACAAAAATCCTCGTTTCTACCAGGAACCAAAGGGACAGTAGCTCCCACCTTGATTTTCTTGGCTGCATCATCCCAAGATACGGGGGCAGGCCATCTCTGAGCAGAGAAGGGCTCTCTCCCGTTGACCGGCTACAGAATTTATTGGCTTTTGACTTAAGCTTCTGCACGTGCGATTTCCCACAATCCTCCTTGATTGCCCACGCTGGGGAGGGAGTGGCGACGTTAATTATCACAATGAGGCAAAGGGGAGGCAGGAGCTCTGGCGCGCAAGCGTGGGAACCAGGATGCTGACTGATGACGGGTGCAGCGTCCCGGGACTTCCCTCTTCCTTACCTGTCTCCTGCCTGACTTGGATGTGACACATAGCCGATGTGACGGGGAGGGTCCCTTCCTCTGGGACAAGCATGAGAGGGCTTCCTTTCGACAGGAACGCAGTCCAAAGTCGCCGGGGTCATGCAGCAGCTCTCCGGCCAGGTTCAGGACGAAATAAATTTCTCCCGTTCTCTGAGTAGTAATGGTTCTCGGTAATAGGCTCCTGCCCTAGTTTATTGGTCCACCCTGTAGTTTATTAGGGCCCAGCCTGTGGGCGGACTTCCGTTATAATAAACTCATATTTTCTGGGTGGAGAGATCAACAATAAAATCGGGCTATTATTGAACCTTAATCTTGATATGCAGCCCTTGCTCAAGATCACCGGAGGAGAAATTAAAGCGAGAAGGCCAGAGAGAGAGATGGTGAGAACAGCCCACGGATATGGGACCACAGTTCCGATATTTACGCATTTATCTCGGCAGGTCTTTTTGAGGACAGGGCTCGCTACTTATCAGGGGACATATTTGGTAGAGAAGTTTTTGACAGAGAAATTAAAGGTAAAGTCAAATTCATTTCTTCTCTACACAGTTATCACACCCATACGTCTACAAAATGACTGGGTCTTCACCTTTTCATTTGCTACTCAAGTCGTCTAAAGAACATGAGGTTGAATGTGACAAAAAAAGGCAAGAGAGCCCTGGCGGGTGTGGCTCAGTGAACTGAGTGCCGGCCTGTCACTCAAAGGGTCTCCGGTTGGATTCCCAGTCTGGGTTGTGGGCCAGGTCCCCAGTAGGGGGCGCACAAGAGGCAACCACACATTGATGTTTCTCTCCTTCTCTTTCTCCCTTCTCCTCTCTAAAAAATAAATAAATAAAATACTTAAAAGAAAAAGCCGAGAGAGAAAGGTAACGGTGTTCTTACTTGTTGAATTTTTCACCATTTGGATTATTTTTTCCTTTGGGTGATCATCAGACATTGGCAGACTCGTATTGAGAGGAAATTGTATGCTTTTCTCTAGTCAAACAAAAACCAAAGAGTAGCAATGTTCTCTGCTGCTGCTGCTGTTGTCTTCTTTTGTTTTACTCATACCGGACTGAAGAAAATTGTTTAAAGTTGTTTAAAGCACTTCCCGGGGCAAGGAGCCCTAACTGAAAACATCATTTGTACGAGATCCTTTTCAAAGGGCCCGGTCCTGCTATAATGTCCACTGTAGAGAGAAACCTTCGCTTCAATTATACCACAGCCCTTTGAAATGGATTTTTAAATTATCTACCTTTGCATTTCATCATGAATGTTTCAGGGAAATTATCCTGAGATCATGCCAACAAATGGCTGCAGACTTTAGGTTGATAATTGCTCCTGTTCATTTAAGGTTCCCAGCAGACCCTATCAGGAAATTCAATGCCTGGCAAGTCGGGGCGGCTAATATACCGTAACTGGCATCTTCTTATTAGACGAACACCCAAATCGGCTTTCGCTTGTAGCGATGACCCTAATTAAGAGAACCACAAATTCAAAGCCCAATCTTCTGCATTTTAACAATCAAATCTGGATATGGCGGTGCTGGCCAAAGGATTATGTGGTTGTTGTTTTTTCTCCTAGAAAATTGGCACAATCTAACCTTATTTTTTTTTCAAATGTCCATCACATTTTTTTTTCCAATCCCCTTCTCAAAATAAGAGGCTTCTTTCTAGCCACTGAGTACCTGTCTTAGGTTAAAGATGTGTAAATATACACATTCCCATGAACGCAAGTATGCTCACCTCTGTCTTCATTAAGTGACTCTAGTTTTTTAGCTGCAAGAGATCTTAGGAAAACATCTCTAAATGAACCTCCACTATCTTAAGTAGAAGAACTAAAAGCTTGGAAGCTAATAAGTTTGCTTTAGAATATCAGCTGGAGAGAGGTTGAGTCTCACTACCATGAGGCTCTCGATAAGAACTGCTAAAAAAGAAAAAAAAGACCCATAATAATACCTGTTAAAGATGTTACCTGTGGCATATGCTGATGACCCTGACTTTTAAAAAAAACTTGCCCTGGCTGGTGTAGCTCAGTGGATTGAGCGCGGGCTGGGAACCAGAGGGTCCCGGTTCGATTCCCGGTCAGGGCACATGCCTGGGTTGCGGGCCAGGTCCCCAGTGAGGGCCATGTGAGAGGCAACCACACACTGATGTTTCTCTCCCTCTCTCTCTCCCTCCCTTCCCCTCTCTCTAAAATAAGTAAATAAAATCTTTAAAAAAAAAAACAACTCACCCAGTCATTGCTGGGAACTACAAAAGTGGCCACACTGAAATGTTATCATCACGTCGCTCAAAGGCACCATTACCAGAAAATGACCTTAACCTTGTGCCACGGCGCAAGGCGCTTCAGTGCCCTGTCTAAATGCACATATAAAAAGTGATAACTTGCTGGGTGGGAGCCAGAACAAATCCACCGCATCTTTACGTTCCGATGAGGAGGAGATGCTGTGAGAATAATAACCAACATTTGTAGGGCACTTTGCAACTCATGAAGACCGTTCACCTGGGGGGTTTCTTGAACGACAGTGTCCTGCACCCCACAGCGAAGAGGCGGCAGTATTATTCCCCCTACTTCCTTGTTTGGAAAACAAGGACCTTTCCTTAAATGAAGAAAAGCCCAGGTTTTCAAAGCATAAAGCAGTGCACTGGTCACGAGGCCATCCTCTCTTCCTGAAGAGATTGTGATTGGCCATATATTATCGATAGAAAAAGAATGCAGCTTATCAACTGTGGTTATAATTGAGCGGTCATTAACAATAGCTATTACTAGGCCACTTTGGGCATCGTCTTGCACAGACACGGATGTGAAAATCGGCAGGGTAGCTACCATCACCCCAAAGTCAGTGCTGAGCAAACGGAGGCTCAAGGAGAGTCAGATGATTTCTCTGACGTCACTGGACCGGTCAATGGCAGAAGCGGGATTTGAACCAAGGGAGCTTGACCCCAAACCCATTGTCCTGACTATTTGCTATGCTTACTTTGTGATAATATCATGTACATGTCTAATAAGACCCTAGCATGTCGGCAATAAAAGCACAGACAGAAATCAATGATAAGAGATTCCCCCACAAGCTTCAATTAGTGGAGAAGAAAACCTTGGCAGAGAAAAGTTAACACGAGAGCCTGTGTGTGTGAGTTTGAGTGTGTGGGTGAGAAACAGGTGTGTGTGTGTGTATATGATATATGTTATATCTATAGTTTCATTTATGGATATGTATATGTTAAAAATAACATGGGAAACAGTAAGTACTAAAATATTTCTAAAAAGAGAAGTAACAGATAACACTAGCAAGACTTTCACAAACCCTAGAACATAGCTACGCAGCAGAATTTATTTTATAAGTTCGGTGCAAGAGGCAGATTGCTACCAGTATTACAGGCAACTTTTTATCAGGATTTAATTGTTCAAGAGTCGCTTCAATTCAAGGAAAACGACTGAGCCCCCAGGACATGCAGATTGCTATTATAATAAGCCGCATTTTCTAAGGAGGGGAGGGCCGTCAGCGATTCTTGCAAGAGCGAAAACTTCCAGGAATTATCCTTACTGCTATTATAAATTAATAAATTTTAGCAGTGCCACACCGCAGATCTTTGGCACTGACCTATACAGAAACATTAATATCTTATGATATTGATTTCACAGACGGAGCCCAGGACCTATGGTAAAGCTAGAGGAGGTAGGTCTCTCCCCATAGATGCCGCCGTAAGATTCACCGAACAAGACCCGAGGAAGTGACAACCGCCACGGGAGCTCGGGATGGGCTCGGTGACGACACCCGTCCTCCTCGGGGTCTCTGGGCAGGCGTGCACCCTGGGCACATTTCCTGTGCACAGCCACTTCCTGAACTCTCTGCGACTGTCACGGGTGTGGCTCAGGGCCACGTGGACGGCGTTTCATATACGCCCCGACCCAAGGCAGGGGTGATGGCGCTACAGCAGGAATGAATATTCTTCTCCTCGCAACCATTAGGAAAAGATGGGCAAAGACCCAGACGGGGTCATGGAACAAGGGTGCTTTGAGCTTTGGCGGCTCAGCAGCCGGGGTGCTGATTCTTCCCAGGTGCACTGTTCCTGGGGGGACTGTGCAAGAGGTGTAGCCCCTGGAAAGAAACTGGGCAGCAGACCAGGAGGTAGAAGACACGGCGGCCCCCTCCCTGCCCTCCCCTGCCCCCAGGTCACTGCCTCGGATTGTTGCTATAATGTGCAAGCTGCTTGAAGCTTTGCGGCCATGACCCTCCATGAGTATGAAAGCCAGAGCAAGCAGAAGCGTGAATAAACGTGGCCAGGCCAGGACGCCAGCCTCCTCGAATCCCCTTCACGCCTAGGGGTAGGGACTTGGTCTCCCCGTGTCCAGTCTTAGCTGTTCGTCCCCCAGGCCACTGTCCCCGAACCAGCCAGCGGGCGCGACCATCTGAGATGCCTGTTTTCCACTCTGCTTCTCTTTTTGTCTGTCACTTCCACTGATGCTCTCTGCTCTTCCTGAAGGCTGACCTTTCCCAGACGTTGGCTTTGTTTTAGAGATGTCCAATTGTAGATAAGAGGGCAGAGTTAAGAGAGCAAAGGCCAGCGGAGCTGGAAGGCTCTGCGGGGACCGAGGGGCCCCACGTCGCCAGCCAGCGGCGAGTGGTAACCTGCCCTGGACTGAGAGGAGGAGCAGGGGTCAGGTCCTGCCCGCCCCCTGATGCTTCAGTCCAGCTTGGTTTCTGCACGTCCCCCTGGGGAAACAGCAACAGAAGGAGCCACGTGTCGGTGGACTCACGTGGTTGCCGTGGGGGGTTTCCGGCAGTACCGGTAAATATCTGGGAAACGTCCAGGCAGACGCTGGACACAGATCATCACTGCACAGTGCTGGCGTCGATCACTCTGTCCCACACTCGTCTCTGCCACGTTGGTTCAGTTTGTGTGAAGGGAAGCCCGTGTTAGACGGGCCCCCAACTCCACTCCTGGGGGGGAAGGGGGATCCTGGCTGGGTGAATCAAATGGCTTCTCTGAGCCGTTTCTTAAACCAGCAAGGAGAATAAGCCTAATATTCCCTCTTTGCCTGCCTCCAAAGGCTGTCGAAATTCAAGTGAGATCACGCATACCAAGGCACCCTGTCAACCTGCAAAGAGTGCTTGAGACTGGGGCTGACATCATTCTCTGATTTTTTTTTTAAAGTTGCAGACGGTCGTCCTGGCCTGTGTGGCTCATTGGTTGGAGCGGAGTCCTTAGACCAGAAGGCTGCGGGTTCAGTTCCTGGTCAGGGCACAGATAGAGGGCCAGCGATCCGTGTTTCTCTCTCACATTGACGTTTCTCTCTCCCCCTTCCTCTCTCTCTAAAAGCAATGGAAAAAATGTCCTTGGGTGAGGATAAAAAAAAAAAAAAGTTTCTGATGATCAAAAACACAGGGTGTTCCAAAAATTAGAAAAGCTCAAATAAGGATCTATATCTGGGCCTCACGTGCGGGAAAAGGGGAGCAGATAATAAAGCAGACAACGCCCGCCAGCTGCGAGATGGAGAACTCCGCATCCGCAGCACATTGCGTGGGGCTGAGGGCCCCGAGTGGGGATCTCTCCTCCCTCCAACCTCAGACAGGCAAGCACGGCTCGGGAGTAATTAGACCCAAGCCCTCCCTGCCTGCCCCCCGTGGCAGCCCTGTCGGGTCACAGGGCGTGCCGATGCTCCCGGGGGAGGCCTTTCAAGTCGGCGGTGTTCTTGGCACTACCTTTGAAGGACAGCAATGGGCACCAGGCTTCTTCTGCGCCATCAAAGCCTGGAGCAGGCAGAGGGAGAGTTTCTCACCGCATCGCGAGAAGGGCCACCCCATGCACTGAGCCAAATGCTCCCTCTGAGTCGCTCAGGGGGCCTGGGCTGGCTTCTCAGAGGGGGCCCAGGGGCTCTGCGAATGCTCCACCCATCGGCCCTCGGTGCCTCCCGCTTATTTCTCTTAACCCCCTCTCCGGCCTCTCTCTGCCAGGTGTCGAATTGGAGATCTTTGTCATTTCAGGGCAGGTTGGCGTGTGCCCCATTGTGATGTCCGCTTTGTAGTGCTTTTCACCTGGAAAGAGCCTCTCTAAAGGACAAAAATGGGAACAGCTCTTCAAACTGGTTCCAGGGAGAAATGGGCATGTGTGGGAGCCAGAGCCCCGGGGCTGGGGTAAAACCTGGCTGCTGCTGGGTGGGGAGTCTCTTCATTCCTTCGGTCCGTCCTTCAACATGGACCTGGAGACTGCCAGACTGCATGCCTGCAATGGGGAGATGGGAAAGGGAACCTCGGCTCCAGGCCTAGCAGGACACGGCCCGAGGAAACGGAGGGTCCCTTCTCCTGTCTCTCCGTCATCTGCATAGGTAACGCGAGCCACGTCACCACCGACGACAATTTCATTCAGAAGCAACCCGCTTAAAGTGAATTCTTCAAGGCACAGACTGCTTCTAAATCTCTCCCTGAATCCCTATCACCTTCAACGAGTTGCTTTAAACCCCTAGAACATAGTGAGTATTTCATTCATACTATAGAAAGGCGGCCTCAAAGAAAAAACTAAATAAAGGGCTAAAGCGGGTTGAGAACATTTTAACTAGAAGAGGCGGGTGGGTGCCTAGGTGGGAAGGCATTGGGGACAACTGAGGAACATGGGAAGAGTGAATTGTGCAGGACCCCGGGCCCTTGGCATGCACAGCCATCGGCTTCCTTCGACTTCCTGCGTCACCAGCCAGGTTCACATATAACTGACCACTGAGCCCCGGCCATGAACCAGGGACAGTGTAGTTGTCATACAGAATGGTACAGCTCATCGCGGAAAACCACCCCTTGAGTTAAGTCTCATACCAACGGGCCTTTCTAAATGACTGCCGGTTGGGGCGGGGCGGGGGGTGGGGAGAGGCTTTAATATTTAGTAGGGCAAGCCCTCCCGCATTATTCTTTTCTCAGTGTATTGGGTTATCCAGCTCTTCATGCATCCAATGAACTTTCTAATCACATAAAGAAGTGCCAAAACGGTACACTGGGATTGGGATGGCTTTGTTAAAACCTCAGACAAATCAGCACGGAGCTGCACTACTCGGGTCTCTTTTGCCAGTTCTGTTCTGAATTAGATGTTTCACTTACGTGCAGGGAAACTATTGGGTTCTTTTGTTTTAAATATTTTATTTATTTTATTTTGAGAGAGAAAGGAAGGGAGGGAGAAAGAGGGAGAGAAACATCAGTGTGTGGTTGCCTCTCACATGGCCCTCACTGGAGACCTGGCCTGCAACCCAGGCATGTGCCTTGACCTGGAATCAAACCAGCAACCCTTCAGTTCGCAGGCCTGTGCTCAATCCACTGAGCTACACCAGCCAAGGAAAACTATTGGGGTTTTAAACCTGTTTCTTCACTATGTAGCTGCCTTCATGAATGCTTTTACTCTTTTTTTTTCCCCCTAAATATTTATTTCAGCCCTGGCTGGTGTAGCTCAGTGGATTGAGCGTGGGCTGGGAACCCAGCTGTCCCGGTTCGATTCCCAGTCAGGGCACATTCCTGGGTTGCAGGCCAGGTCCCCGTGAGGGCCATGTGAGAGGCAACCATACATTGCTGTTTCTCTCCCTCTCTCCCTCCCTTCCCCTCTCTCTAAAAATAAATAAAAAATAAAATCTTTAAAAAAAATAAAATAATTATTTCAGGTTGGGAAGGTTACACATAGGGTCTTCAAAAAAAAACTGTGTTTCTCTTTTCTGAGTTGTTGTATCTTTTGATTGTACTGTTTTGAATGCCTCCTGCATGCTGGAGACGAGAGCATTGTTATGCAAGCCTCGTTTCTGGTTCTCGCGTGAGCAGAAGTGGGGTGTGTTGCTGAGGAGAATACGTACATCAGTGGATCGAAATGTGTAGTCAGAGACTTTTAAACCGCGTGTACCCGAGATGCGTGGTACTCCTTTGGCGTTCCTGGGAAAAGCCCAAGGTGTATTCTTTTACACTGTTGGATCCCATTGCTTTGTCTTTTAGCTCTTTTCTTAACGTGAGGTTTTCCTTCTGCCTTTTCATGGTATTGGCACACCCAGGTTATTTATTCATCTGGAATTAATAGCAGTATTTTGTATTTTCCGCAAAAGAAAATGATTAATTGTACTGAGTGCCTCAATTTGTTTAGCACAGGTTTATAGAGAAAGGCCTTACAATTTCTATCCCCACATCTGTTATTAGACCATTGCAGTTCCAATTTTGTTTATTTGCACTATCTATTTTAGTATCTCGGGGGGAATTCTAGAGGTATGGCTGGAAATTGTGTTCCCTGTAAAAATAATATTTGAATGATTAACTATCTTTTAATTTTGTCTTACTTAATAATGCTATTAATTTGCTTTGCACTACAATTTTGGAAGCATCCAGTAACTTTTTTGAGTAGCATTCCATGTTTGCTTTTAAAATAATCTTATTTACAAATCTGCTCTTGACCTTATAGATCATTAAAATAGTACTTAAATCTTCTAAATAGATTGCTTTAAATTTTTTTCACCCACGTACTTTTTTTTTTTTAATTTTGGGGGGATCTTTTTATGACTTAGAATATGATTCATGGTTCCCTCTTTAACTTTTCACTGGCTGCCTAAAAAGAATTTGTTTTTATTAGCAGGGGAAACGTTTGTGCTTGCGTTGCTTCTCAGTGTTCTCCTAACGGTGCCTGCTGCTGGCCCGGCGGGGCTGGACGGCCAGTGACTGAGTCAGCTTCAGGGCTTTGTTTGTGGACGCTTTCTATACGGAGGCAGCTTTCTTTCTTTTTCTCCTCCTCAAATCGCATTTCTCTTCCATTTCAGATGCCAACACTGGTCATTCGTGGCTAGTGGAATACTGATGTTGACACTCGATTTTTCGGGAACCCATATTCGTAGGTGGAAGTCAGAGTCCACTTCGGGGACCCCCTTCATACTTCCAGGAGACCCGAACGACCCTCGGTGGCACCGCTCCCACCTAGTGGCCCTTCTCGGAATTACAGGTAGAGGGCCCTAGCAAGAAAAGCGACATCTGTGAATTCCACCTCTTCAAAGGGCAATAATTCATAAACAAAAAGAGTCACAATAATACAACAGGAAGTAACACATCAGGGAAATATTGCACTACAATGTAAGGATGGTAGTTATTCCAGCCTGCCGCATCACATTAGAAGGAAGTAAATTCCAACATTTAAATACCAGAAATACTACGTTTGTTTGTTTGTTTTCCTTGAGGCCTTGGGTGGTAAAATCATCGACTTGAGACCAGATGGGTCACGTGCTCTGTGCAGACAACAGAACGCCGAGGATTGCCTCGAACGTCTGTATTAGAAATCCTTAGGAAAAACCACTTCCGTTACTGTTTTTAGATTATCCTTCTAAATTTCCGTAAACTTCTCTGCTCGGCTTCTCCCGATCACCAGCTTCTGCTGGACAATACGACACATTCGGTGATGCACAAGATAGCTGAAGCGGGCCGTCACACGTCTCACAAGTGAAAACCTGGGGTGGGGGGGGGGGCAGCAGCCGGGATAGCACAGCAGCGGTACCTGAACGCGGGAATAAACCCCATTCATGAGACAGGCGGCCGTCCCGCAGCACATCGGCCTGGGGGCGCGTGGAAAGGAATATTATGATTTTTAGAAAGTGCTTTGGATACAACTGGGATGCATGTCCGATGGAAGAAACAGCTCCAGCATTGATTCCTAATTAATTGGTTTAATTAGCTCAACAGCTTGGGCCTCCTGACATCGGTCTACCCATGACTTACCTTTGTAAGTAAAAACATCACTCCTTCCACCTTTCTGCTTACAGGAATAAAATCATCCACTATTTTTCTCTCTCTCACGGCTCCCAAAATAACCAGGTTTGTGTTGGAAGGCGCTCCAATAGAAGACAGGTATTTTTGTTTTGTTTTGTTTTTCTTGCCAAGATAACACTTCGTATTTGCCAAAAGAGCATATTCCCATCTGAACCGTGGCCTGGCTTCAGTAGCCCCCTTAAAAAAGGGGGGCGCCAAAATCCTGCCCCAACTGTACCTTAAAAGTGTAAACAGGGGCAAAAATTTGAGGTGCCGCTCCCAGCAGAGTTCTAGTCTTAAAATGGAAAGATTTGTATTTCCTTTGCATGTTCCGCAAGAAAGGGCAGTGAGTCTTTTTAACGTTTTGGTTTGGTTTTTAGGTTTTTCTTGTTGGAGGGATTTATGCTGGGACTAAGCAAAAAAAAAGAAAGAAAGAAAGAGAGGGAAGGGAGGGAGGAAGGAAAGGAAGGAAGGACAAACAAACAAAACGCATGCCCATTAAAGATCCGGTTTCAAACAGAAAGCGACGAAGAGCAGCAGAAAGACGGGGGAAATGAGTGGACGGGGCACCCAGGAGAAAACCAGGCAGAGCCGGTCCGTGGAAGACGCAGCCCTTGAACCGTATCAGACAGAAGTCAATGCCCAGCCTGCCCTCACCACCAAACTCTGAGGCATTCTCAAAACACCCGGATCTCAGCGACAGCGAATTGTTCAAAATCAAGACACTCAATTAGCCGTGTAACTACAGAAAATGAGAGCCATCATACTCACTGCCTTTACGGACGCAGTTCATAATGTAGAACGATGATAAAAGCTTTGATGGAGGCAGACACAGGCGCACATACACAAATTAACAAAACGTTAACTAAGACGAGGAAGCTGCTGCTGGAGCTGTGAGCGCAGCGTCCCTCCTTCGAAGCCTGCGGAAGCGCTCGCTCCCAGGCCTCGGGCCGCAGTCACAGAGAGTGCGGGCCCTCCCTCCACACGGCACCCAGGGGACCTTCCTGGGACGGTGTCGGGCCTCTGACCCGCACACGAGGGCAGCCTTTGCCCGGCCAAGGGCAGGCAGGGAGCAGCACGCCGGGCACCCAGCTCTACAAGCACTAAAGGCTCCCGCGGGAGGAACGCAGGGCCTGCTGTGTTGTGACCATTTTATTGCTCACGCAGGAAAGTCTCGTCTTGGAGACCTGAGCCAGGCCCCTGCGGCAGTATTATTACTGCCGTCGTTGCTGTTCGTGTTAATTCTCTATCAGCCCCAAACGTTCACGTTTCAAGAGTATGAACATCGCGGAGAAGACAACACATGGAGAGAGGATTTCGCGGAATTTTCGACTCGCCTGAGGTGTGCGTGACGGTTTCTTAAGGGGCCTCATCCCTTCTAGTTCCCAGATCAAGTCGTGACGGCTTTCAAACAATTTCGTAGGGGCACTAAGTCATAGAGTAGGGAACCAGAGTTAACCAGGCATCATATTCCTTTAAAATCTGCAAGGTCCAAGGAAAAGAGGCACAGGAGACAGGGAAGGGGAAGGGGTAGGGGGTGGGCAGTCCTGGGGGGGGCGCCGCCCTGGGCTTTCACACACGGCAGGGTCCCAGGGAGCCCCTGCCCTGCTGCCGCCCGCCCCCCGGCCAAGAATGAACACAAAAGGTTTTTGGCAACCATGCCACAGGGCTGCGCTCTGACCTGCCCGATATAGGAACGCTATGCAGCTCATACAGACAGCTGCATGAAGCCATGTTCCCTGTGCATTTCTCAGGGCCGCGGCCTGCGGTGGGGGGGGCGGGGGGGTCTGTCACGTGGACCCCTATGCAGAAACCACTAAGTCTGACAGGAGACTGGAAGCCGCCCTTGTTTCTGGGGTGCCTTTCCCGGAGCCTTCGCCGGCGTCTGAATTAGAAAGCCGGGGATGGGGGGAAGGCCTGTGCCTGAGGAGGACGTTGGAGGCTTGTGCATCTCCTGGGCAGTGAGATCGGAGAGGGCCTGCCTGGGAAGAGACAGAGAGATGGGTACCAAAGCCAACCCTCTGCCCTGGCCGGTGGCTCCGTTGGCTGGGGTGTCGTCCCGTCCACCAAAAGCTTGCGGGCTCCACCCATGGTCAGGGCGCAGGTGGGAGGCAAGCGATGGATGGGTGTTTCCCACATTGATGCTTCTCTCTCTATTCCTCCCGCTCTCTCTAAAATTAATAAACATATCCTCAGCTGAGGATTTTTTTTTAAAAAAATCAACCCTCAAATGAGCAGAGGGAGTCAGATAATTCTCTTGTCCTGCCAGGAAACTATGCAGCTGCCTCCCGCGGCCGGACTTCGTCTTGAAGGTGTGCAGGGAACAGCCCTTCTGGCCCCGGTGGGCCCTCCGCCCGCCAGGGGCAGGCAGGTGGGCTCCATAAGCCCACAGCAGGCGGGGACGTGTCCAGGGTCAGAGGAGACAGGAGTTCTGCAAAGACACCTTTCCCTGGGAGCGGAGAGCGGGCAGCTGGGGGCTGGGAGATGGGGTCCCCGCGCCCAGCCAGCAACAGGACTCAGCAGCCATCTGGCAGCCGCGCCGTGGCTCTCCATGTGAATGCACCCCAGCCCAAAGGAGCCCCTTTCTCCAACACGTTCCTGGAAGGCCGCAGCGTCCTCAGAGCCAGAGGCGGAAGATGTCGCCCCGCCCTGGCCCAGGTGTTTGTTTATGCAGTCCTTCAATAACTCATCCTCATCCTCATCCCCATTGAGCCCCTGGCGGCGCGTCGGTGACGGACGCCTCGCCGCGGCCTGTTGTCGGCGGCGGAGCAGCGTCGAGCGGGGACGAGATATTGCAGAGACGGAGGAAGACACACGCAGGAGTGTGACCTTTCGCGGCGCTCCCTCTAACCAATCTCATCAAATTAAAGCACTGTATATTTTCCTTAATGATCTCTGATTAGGCGGAGCCGATGAGTGGACACGGACGCCCGCCATTGCTATGCGGCGGGATGTCTGCTTAGCGCCGGCAAAG
>PVJI01016042.1:0-39367 GCA_004026765.1 Micronycteris hirsuta
ACAATAATTTGAGTGGACACAAAACAGTCTTTCCATTTTGGGCCACTCTATCAATTCACTGAACTGAGAAAAACCTCTAAAATATTTTGTAAGCAATTAGGACAGATGGGAGGATAAGATGCAAATGCTTTATAATTAATAAATTGTTCACAGTACATTTTGTTATGATGAAAGTACATGGGGAGAAATAAAGGAAAATTTTACTCCTAAAATACAATATAACGTTTAAAAATTGGTGTAATCTTTAAGCAATCATCATATTGTATTACAAAATGCATGTACGCCATAACAAATTTGTTGTTTGCTTACTTGATTACACTTTTAAGAAAGTGATGGTTAAATTATGTTTTATATGTGTAGCCACTCCTTATATTAATTCGTCATTTTGATGACTAACCATAGTGTTCAATAGAGACCTTGATTTCAAGGGTTTTAAGTTTCAAATACAGCATTTTCCAAATTGTTCTTTGGTGGAAAAGGTGAAGGAATTAAGAAGTACCAATTGGTTGTTACAGAAGTGTCACGTGGATTTAAAGTATAGCACAGGGAATATAGTCAGTAATAGTCTAGTAACTATGTGTGGCGTCAGGTGGGTGTGAGATTTATCAAGATGGCGACTTAGTAAGTTATATAATGTCTACTCTGGTATACACCTGAAACTAATATGATAATGTATGTCAACTGCAATAGAAAATAAAAACAAATTAAAATTGAAAAAGAACTAAATAGAAAAAATTCAAAGTACAAAAGAAGCTCTTCTAGGGTGATTTATTTATTTTCATAATGCTTGATATTATTAAGAACAGAAGTGTTAGTAGTGAAAGTAGGACTCTTTTCACAGGATGGAGAGAAACTATGGTGTGACAAGATTTATTTGGGTGTAAGGCTGTCCCTGTGTCCTATCTCTATCCATCCCATCATGGAAAAAGTCCAACTGTGTCTTCAGCAAGGCTGAAACAAAGGCTGGTGTCCAGAGTTTCTGTCTCATATTAAAGCTGAGTCCTTTGGAGCCTGCAGGTGGTTGCTAAGCAGTCTTAGTCCCCATCCAGGTAGCTTAGCACTCTTCCTGGCTGTGCTGTTGTATCCAGGGACACATGGTTATAGAGAAAGAATGTGCAAGCACATAGGGTGAGCATGGGTTCCCGGGTGAGAAAAAGAGAGAGAGAGAGCGCGCCTCTTTGTTCCTCTGGGATTACATCATCTCGGGTTTGGGACAGACCAGGAGCTTTTTCAAAATAACCAATCTACTTCCCAAGCTTTCACAGGCTTCTGATGTGTCCACCTCCTAGTTAGACTGATGGGCCTCTACGGTCAACCACCTCCCCCTGTGCCATTTTGACTTCTATTGTGCATGTGCTTACTCCCTCGCCTCCCTCCAACAGACCAGTGCTGCAGGTGGGGAGGGAGGCATGCTAATCCTTGGCCTGCAATGCTGCGATCCTCTGGACTGTGTGAAGCTGTAGCTTCCTGGTGAAGCAAACAGGCTTATGCTCCCTGGTTGATTATGCTCAAAAATGTCTAATTCCCTTTGCATCCTTCTTTATTAATAATTAGCTAACTATCTATAGTAATAGAAGGGTCCTTTCAAAATTTTTTATTATCTATTTTTAATTCTTCAATTACAAAGGCAGAAGTGTCCTCTATTAGAACATGTGACCATCACTGTAGGTTGCTTCCTCCTTTTCTAATACCTGATCCCCTTCTCTCTTGTCTGTCTACCATAGAGGCTGCTAAAGTTAAATAAAATATTCTTTGGGACACTGTTTTGAGCAACATTATGGTTTCTGTGATCAAAGAGTTTTACAGTCCAATTAGCTTGGATAAACTTGCAGTTTTATCACCGTTTAGTGATTCAAAATAGGTTTACAATCAAGGGTACAAAGAAGTTTCTGGTAGAGATCTGTTTAACCCAGTGTTTCCAAGCTCTTTTTGACCATCAATTTTCTTTTTCCCCATAGAATATTTAGTTACAACTTATGACACACTATTTGTTTGGAAACACATTTGAGAACCTTAATTTTAATAGGAGGAATTCTGACGTTGTCAAGACTGATTTCCTTTTCCTCGGGACTCTGGTAATCTTCATGTGTTTACATTCAGTGTGTACCCTTAAGATGCATAATCCTGACCGCAGGGTTCCTGGGCAGTGTTCATGCTGTGAGCATGAAGACCAGTTCTCTCCTCTGAAGCTGTGCCCTGGTCCCAAGCCCCACACGTCTGTTTTCCACCCCTTCTCACCATCTTTTCGTCCAAGTTTTTGGCAGAAGTAGTGACAATGTTTTGTTAAGGGAAAACAAAAAGAGGCTTGGGAATATTTTAGCCCCACACAACTTTTATTTTAGCATCTCTGGTTAAAATTACTGTGTTGCTGACTGGCAAAGTAAACTATATAGAAGTAGAAGGTTATATTAGGATACGGAGCTATGGAAAACCACCTAAATGGAGTTGAGCTATAATTAACAGTAATTATATATGGATTCGACAATGTTACAATAAGCTAATGTAAAGGTCCATAGTATGGAACTTGTAAATTTTGTCTGAATTTTATTAGCATGTATTATCCTAAACCAAAACTGAACATTTGTAACTGGAGAACAAAAATAGCAATTCTTCTATAATGTAAGATTTCACTGTCCTAGTATTTTTGTGTTGTTATTAGTTATTATGTTTAGTTGAGGAGTAATTAAATGACTTAATGGATATATAGCAATGACTTCAAATATGAGGTTGGATCCCCCAAAATACAGAATTTATTTATGAGAATTGAGTATTTATTCTTACATGTTTAAACTTCATCAATTCAAAGTACTCTCCATTTGATGCAATACACTTATAGAGACATTTTTTCCACTGCTCAAAACAGTTTTGAACTCATTGATTCAGATGCCTTTTCATGATTCTGCCATTTTTTGTTTCACCTCTTCTACATCAGCAAAATGTTTCCCTTTGAGGACTTCTTTCATCCAGGAAAACTAAACAGTTGCTCAGGATAAGATCAGATGAATAGGGAGGGTGGAGCATAGAGATCATGTCATTCTTGGTCAAAAACTGCTGAACACTCAGTGCGAAGTGTGGGCAGGTGCACTTGGAAATCATCGATCATGGAATGGGCAAATGTGTTGAAAGAGTCTTCAGAAAAAATTCACTGAAGCCAAACACAGCCTCTCACAATGCTAGCTGGCACACACATACATAGGTGTGTTTCTAGAACACTCACCTAGGAGGGGAAGCCTGTACTACAAGGGGTCTGCCCCCCAGAAGATAATTGCAGTTTTTGGGGGGTTTCCCCTTGTGTGTGTGTGTGTGTGTATCATATATGTGTGTATACATATTTATACATATATATGTATATATGTTGTATGTATAAGATCTGTCTGGAAAAAGTCCAGCCATAGTTAACAAGAATGGTTTGTGTGACATCAATGTAACCTGGCAGCCAAAAACAGTGGACTGGAATAAGCATGTGTGAACAATGACAACTTCACTGTACTAGTCAGTGGGGGCAGAAGACACCACTGAGTAAGCATGTGTATTGTATGGCCGTCAAATTCAAAATGACTGAGCAAGTAGAGCAACAAAACTGCATCAAATTTTGCATTAAACTTAAACATTCTGCAAAGGAAATTCTCCAGATGATTCAGAAGGCCGCAGCTATGGGCAACTTGTGATTGGCAGCTTCATAAAGACAACTATGCATCATGTCTTGTGCATAGTTTTTTGACAAAACATCAAATCACCCAGGTGACTCAGTCCCCCTACAGCCCAGATTTGGCATCCCGCGACTGCTGGCTTTTCCCAAAACTAAAACCATCTTTGAAAGGGAAGAGATTTGAGACTGTCCATGACATTCAGGAAAATAAGACAGGGTAGCTGATGACAACTGGGAGAACTGTGTGAGGTCCCAAGGTGCCTGCTTTCAAGGGGACTAAGGCATCATTGTCTTATGTACAATATTTCTTGTATGTCAGTCATATCTTCCTCAACAAATGTCTCTCTTTTTCATATTACATGGCTGGGTACCATCTGGACAGACCTCATATATATACATAAGTATATATATGTATGTGTGTCTCTCTCTATAGATATAGACACACACACACACAAACCAACAGTTACTTTTCTACTTTCTTTAGGCCCTTTCTGATATATACATTTAAAGAATCTTTTTCAACTCTTTTTTAAAGAATTTATGAAAATGTAGAGCCCTTAGGTGCAGTTGCCTGGGCTCATGCTCCCTGATTTGAGAGGCATGTTGTATTTTTCGGACCATAAGATGCACGTAGGTTTTAGAGGAGGAAAACAGGAAAAAAATTTTTGAAGCAAAAAATGTGGTAAAATATTTAATAACATAAATAACATAATACTTCACCAATGTAAATGTAAACAGAACATTCTGACTATAAGACGCACCCCCATTTTCCTCCCAAATTTGGGGGGATGTGCATCTTATAGTCCAAAAAATACGGTAATTCCACCAAAGTTAGAGGGGACTGAACATATCATTTAGTTCAGGGGAGATGAGAGACACTGAATCCAATTACTTGGATGGGCTGAGGACTCTCCTTTACCTCCTATTAATTGTAAGCACTGAAACATTTGTAACGCAAAAAGCACACAGGCAAGATGGAAAACCTAAGATGATGAGATACATAAAAGGACTAGAAGAACAGTCAGTGAAGTGGAGAAAAATGTGAAAGTAAAATAAGCAAGCAGGTGGGTGACAGGAGAGAAGTGTGAAGTAAGAGGGATAGAGAGTATAATGGTTCACAGACAGAAAGATAAGTGTTTGCAGAAACAAACATGGACTTTCATGTGTAAAACACTTTCCTGGGTTCTCAGTGATTTTTCCCTCAATGAGATCAGCAGAGACCTGGCACAAAGGTGTCAATTTATTCTGCACAGGCCCCTGTAACTTTCCGGCTTTTGCTCTGCCATTTGCCACCTTCGCAGTGGGAGTTGTCAGCTCAGGTAATTCCAATTGAATATCCTAATTACTGTCATTTTTTTTTTTTTTTCTATAGCTGGATTCATTTTCTAATCCAGGAAAAGAAACAATGTGGAAACCAGGAGAGATTATCTTTAACATGTTAGCAGAACCTGCCTGTCTATATGGAAAATCACCCAAGCAGTCAACACTGTAATTCTTCTTCAGAGTTTCTCACACAAATTGCTGTTTCTCTGATTTCAGCTTCAAGTTCTTTATCTCCTGCTCTCCTACTAATTTCCTGCAGCCTTTGTAATTTTCTTAATATTTACAGTCTCTCCAATACTTCTTCTCTCAAATTCCTGTATGAATTATAGCAGTCTTCTAAAGTAATTTTACCATAGCAATTAGCAAATTTCCTCCTTTTTCTGTGAAATGAAGGTGAACAAAAGGAGAAAGAAAATTTTAATTTTGTTTCATTTTCCTTTAACACATGAACTTGCGGCAGACTGAGGGCTGAGTTTGTTAACTAAGCGTTTCTCCCCTCCCCCAAGCAACTCATGTTTTCCCAGCAGTGAAGAAAATGAGTTATGCACACAACTGTTCAAAGTTACCTCATCACATCAGAATCAGATGGGGGTGGGGAAAGGAATCATTTTGCTGTGAATAACCAGGAAGTGAGTTTTTACAGGCAATGGTTCAGAATGAAAACTCTAACTGCAAATTAGTTGGTTTTAGAAAAATGGAAAAGAAATGTTGAATTGCTTGTGGAGATAAGGTTGTAACTATGCCAGGTCTATTTAAAATAGATTGAATATATTGCTTCTTAAATTTGGTTTCCCCCAGATTATCTATAAACCATTTCTTGAATCAAGTATATAGGAAATAACTGACCACTGATTTTTGTGAGGCGTACCAAATAAAATATTTAATTACCTTGTCTTTTTCCTCTTCTTGATTTCTGAACAAAAATAACATTTATTTTGCCGTTTAAATTCACTTCCAATTTAACTGCTTGCTTCCTCTGCCCTAACAGACTTGAAGTGTGACTGTTGACTCAGCTTCACCTTAACTGAACATCCAACTATAGGTCTAATTAAAATGGTTGAATGGCATCAAGTTGAATTGGGAAAAATTACTCAGTTTATAGCAGAGGAAAGTCAAAGTCCTTTAGGAAAGTAGGTAAACTTCAAAACCAGTCCCTTAGACTTTATTTCAGAGAAGGGTATTTTTCGAACCTTTTAATTTAACTCGAATGCCTTGTATGTCAATGAAATGTGATATTCTCTTTAAGAGCATTAGGTTGAATATAAAGAAACTTTTAAAATCTCCTGGGAGACCTTTCATTAGTGGTTCTTTTTACATCTGGCTTGTGACTTCTAACAGGCTGAAATTAGTGTCTTTTTCTTTTCAATTTTCTACGCTAAAACTATTAGGAAGATTACCTGTGGTCTAGGGAACTAAATGAAACCCACTCTACACATACTTCTTACTATGTCCTTTGTATAACATGCAGTATATAAAAGCCGTTTTTATGGTCTGAAGAAATTTTAATTTGAATTCAGTCTGTAAGTAACCCTCTCTAGCTGGCTAGGATACTAGGGTATGAACTAACCTGACAGCTTTGCCTAGTTGGGGTACTCTACACTGTCAAGTATGGTAATTATATAAAACAATCAAAATCCATTTTCTTAGAGAGTTCTAATCTAAGGCATATAAGGAGAGGTATTACAGCAACAGTGACACAGACAGCTACAGAGGCAAAAGGCAACAAATAAAAATCATGGGGCAATAGATACTAGGGGTATTCAGCAGCCATAGTAGACAGAGGGGCTACAGAGCTGTAGAAGAAGTAGTGGAAAAGGCAGTAAGAGGACAAGGCGAATAGATGTAGCATAATAGATGTAGTGGGCCACTGGAGTCAAGGGCAATAACTGCCATGTGGGAAGTAGTGCGAAATAAATGCTTATTACATCTCCCAAGATCCTTTGCAGTTGGGTATGGCCAGGTGAGTAAGTTTTGGCTGATGGGATCTAAGTAAAAATGTCACGTGGCAGCCTCTGGGAAGTTTCCTTATGAGATGACATGCGTGAAGTCTTTGCTTTTCTTCAACCTAAATACTTAGATGCTGCCAGTGGTAGATGCTGCCATTTGGACCATTGGGGTCATGATTTCTAGAATGAGGAGAAATAGAGAGATTAACTCCTCATGCTGTGGACCACCTACCCAGATATTTATTTAAGGGAGACCTTAAATTCTATTTTGTTTATGCCACTGCCCCCTCCCATTTACCCCACTCTGATTCTTTCATTCAACCAAACCTAATTGCAAGTAATGCATGTGGTTGAAAGAGAGCCTAGGAAAAACTACATATTTGAATACGAAAGGACACATGCGGATTTTGGAATTATTTAATGAATGTTTTTTTCTGACCAAAAATGATCCAAAAATAAAATGTAGCTTCTTATACTTGCAAGTGCTCAACTGAAGCTTTCATGTTGACTTATGAGACATGTTAGAAAAGTTAGCATTTTATAAAGATGTTGGACTAGATGATTACTCTGTGAATTTTCTATTATAATATAGGTAATTGTAATTGATGGATAAGTTGAATATCTATTATCCACAGTCTATTGCAAGAATATTGATTCTAGTTTTTTTTTTAATGAGGAAAGATATTCTTGGTTGTTTCTAACAAATTGTTGGCCACATCTTTACCATATGACCTGGTCACTTTGTCTCTGTAGTCATGTACATATGGAATATGAAAGCAGTTTTTATTGTCTGAAGAAATTTTAATTTGAACTTAGAATATGAAAAGGCAAAGCACAGAGAGGGAGACTCTATTTGTGATACACATATCCAAGAAAGCATTTGTATGCTAAACATATTAAGAAATCCAAAAAATCAAAAATAAGGCATATAGTCCAATTAAAAATCAGCAAAATATTCAGGAAGAACTTGACATAAGAGGACACACAACTGACTAATAAGCATATGAGAAACTCTTCAACATCATTAGTGCAAATCATAAGCATTTTGAGACTCCACTACGTACCCACTAAAATGGCTGAAATTGAAACAAGCAAACAAAAGTCCTGAAATGCCACAATATACAAACATATAAGCAAAGATGTAGGGAAATTAAAACTCTAATAGATAATGATAGTTTAAATTGGTGTAACTACCTTGATGACGTCCTTGATATTATCTAGTGAACCTGACCTAGCATTTTCACCTCTCAGTATATTTCCAAGAGAAATGTGTTCATGGCTACATTATTGCTAGTAGCTGAAACTGGAGTCAGCACCAATATACACTTATCTGTTAAATGGATGAATATTTTTAGTACAATCTTACAATGGAAAATGCTCCTTAGATTTACCTCATGTACCTAGCATTATACAAAAGAAGTCAGACACGCAGGAATGGACACGGTGATTTCATTCAGAGAAAGATCAAAAGCAAACCTAAAATCTTGTCATAGATATCGTAACAGTAGTTTCGTCTTTAAGAGGCATGAGAAAGACTTCTTTGGTTCTTTTAATATTCTATTGTTTGATTCTGGTGATTTTACTGTGGTGTATTAATTAATGAAAAATCTTCAGGCCATACATTTAAGATTTATACACTTATACTCCTATAAAAATGTTTACAAAAATATAGTGCACATAATAGACATATACGCAAAATGTTAAAGTGAGTTAAAAATTCAGGGTGGAAGAAGAGGGAGGGACTTGAAAATAAGATTATGAATGTGAACCGAAATCTGAGGAAATCATCCTAAAGATTTCAATTAACGTTGATTTCTGGTGTGGAGGAGTCATTTAAAACTCCTCATACCCAATAAGAAATGGTCAATGTGGAAACAATTATTTGACTATCCCAGATATTTGATATTTTTATTTTATTTTTTAAATTTATTTTTAGAAGATTTTATTTATTAACTTTTTTAGAGAGAGAGGAAAGGAAGAGAAAGAAGGGGAGAGAAACATCAATGTGTGGTTGTCTATCATGCGCCCCCTACTGGGTATCTGGCCTGCAACCCAGGCATGTGCCCTGACTGGGAATCGAGTCTGCGACTCTCTGGTTTGCAGGTCAGCACTCAGTTTACTGAGCCACACCAGCCAGTGTGAGATTTATAGTGTTAGAGAGCTGCCTGCAATGAATTTTTTTTGCTTGACCTTGGTCATCCATGATGGTTCAGAACTTGTACTACTATAGTTTGGAATAGTTCTTTTGAGAAATGACTGATGTGTGCCCATCAAAACCTATAGGTCAAGTTTCTATTCATTAACATAATCTAAGAAAATGTCTTTTTAAAAAAATTCCCTACATCTTTACCTTTTTTCTATCTCAAAAGAATTAGTATAGTTCCCAGTTTAGAGACTTGAGTATGTGCTACCTTTTAAATTAATGAAATAATATTTGTCAAAGTGCCCTGTGTTTAAAAAAAGCAAAACAATAAAATTAGATTAATACCCATCCTCCCATTGATTTACAACATGTTTAACTCTAAAATTCAGCATGATTTTTTTTTATCTCTTCCATGTTTAATTTCTCTTGTCTGCTTCACCCATTTAAAACCAGGGTGTGAAGAAATAGGATTCTATGGAGTATAATATTATATAAGGACTAGGGCTCATGTTTAGATGTTAACAGATGTCCATCTTTTAAAACTTTTATAGCACTTATAATTTTCACCTTATGGAATAGTGTTTAATTTTTGTAATTATCAAGGTACATAATTCTGCCTGTGTTAAAAAAAACAAAACACTCAAATACCTCAGTGCCTTCATATAATAAATTTGTCTTTCCACTCATATCACAGTGAAATGAAGATCAAGGACTTTGCTTCAAAACTGTATATATACCATGTGCTCTTCTCAAAGAACTCCTGACTGGTCCTAACCTGATAAAAATAGGTTTTAATTTTTCCATGTAAGCCTGCATTTTAAAAATGGCTGAGCATATTAATTGAATAATATGTGAATTCATCTCCTCTCCCATGTCTTTCTTGCTACAGGTTTTTAACTATAATTCTTCTTTTAAATTATATCTACTTCCCACAAGTTTTTTTTTCATATTCCAGTTTTTCATGATCAAATATTTTTAAAGACCTCTTACTTAGTGGTGCAGACAATTGTAAACAAAATTCATTTGTTTAAACAACAGACAGGAGATAATTAGCTAATGTGTACAGGTGGTAATAACAGACTTTTGGAAGAATAAAGCAAATAACAGTTTGTGGAAATTAGTTTTCTTTCAGCTAGGATGATTTGACAGTCTTTGCCAGAACAAGCAAAAATTTGATAATGAAGAGCTAAGCAAAATACTAGCCAATTCTTGAGTATTTGCATATCTGACAGTGCCTATTTTCAAATTTTATTGATGAGATTAAATGTGCTAAGTAATAAAGTACTCTGGGAACTCTTTTCTTATTTTTATTTTAGTTTATTCTCCCAAAAGACCAGCCAGTAGCTGGAAAGCATTTATAATAATTCTAAGACTGCAGAGAACGGCTTCCACCAGGGCAGTGCTTCACTACCAGATGCCAGGTGGGCCCACCTGTCCATCTCTAGAATACATGCGTAGTATGGAAAATTCTGAGCTATGGAGTACAACGGGGAATGTGGAAAACTTCCTGTTTTTTTCTCATTCAGACTTTCTTAAGGTACATTTATTACTCAGGATCTCAATTTCTGTTACTCCTCAAAATACATACGTATCAGTGTCCGAGTATAGTCACCTGAAACATCACTAAGCTAATGAGAATCACTTGGAAGCCAATGTATCTTTGCCTTGCCGATGATGTATACTCCACTAATTGTATTGCTTTATATGGTATCTGTATATTTAAAACTAAACTTCAATTTCATATTTTGCTGAAGGAATAAAAATCTCCCCCTCTTAAAAATCCAATTTGTATTATACTCCAGGTCAAAAGCATGATCTCAAGGGATGATATTTGGAAAAACTAGGGCAGTCATAATGACCTCATGTTATTTCCCTTAAATCTAATAAAAGTCTTATTGATTAATAAAGATTTATAACTTTTATGGTATTTTTCACATCCATTTTTTTCATTATATAGAAAAGGAAACTGAGATTTATAAACATGATGTTGCCCAAGGTCACTTAACTATTAAAGTTGAAAACATAAGCCTTTTGGCTCCTAGTCCAGCATTTATTTCAGTACATTAAACAGTAGTTTGAAAATACAGAGAGACAAAGGAAGAGTGAGAAAGGAAAAAAAAAAGCAATAAAAGGAGGAGATTAAAGGAAAAGAGAAAATATGCATTCAATTTCCACATTGAGGACATTTACCGCTTTGGGGGCCTCCAAGCAGCACTGAGATCTATTCTGAGCAGACTACGCCTTTTCATTTGTCTGATCATTTTAGCCTCAAAACAAATCTAGAAATTAAATCACTTATATAAGAAAAATTGGAGACTTTAAGAGGTAAAAGTGGAGACTTACAAAAAACTCAGTCAGATTATATGACTTGTAATTGGCAGAGTTGAACTAAAACTCAGGGTATTTTAATTAAGTCTTACACATTAAATGTTGCCTTGTTAGAATAGCATAGCAAAATATGTATCTGTGGATATAGGTACATAGATTCTTCTACAAACCTACACGTAGGAGAATAATAAGACAATGAATGTTTATATGAGAAGATTGTAAATGCCGAAGTACATATTAGAAATAATGTACTAAAAATTGACACTAGTTATTGTTAACACATTTCCTAATATTTACTCTTGCATATAATTAAATGCCATTTTATTTTTTTCTTCCATTATAATCCACCCATCATTGAAACAAATATTTATTCTATAGCTACCATGTGCAAGTTCATTGAAAATGAATCATAGCAGATTCCTCCCATATTTTAATAGGTGAAGTGAAATGTCCATAAAGTTAATATAAGTAGAAAGCAATTATGGCCATAAGAGAGGTATAGATAAAGTATTGGGTTGGCCAAAATGTTTGTATAGTTTTTTCCGTATGATGGCTCTAGTAGTGCTTAGTTGTCTTTAACTTCATTTGAAAAAAAATTGTTAGGTTATATTGTGACAGCTGTCATATCAGCATGCATTTAAAAAAAAAACCCTTCAAAATTAGTGAATTTTTGCAATCATTTTAATATTGAGGATGGAAGAAGATATGCACATTTTCAGCATATTATGCTTTATTATTTCAAGAAAGGTAAAAATGCAACTGAAATACACACACAAATGAAATTTGTGCAGTGTGTGGAGAAGGTGCTGTGACTGATCGAACATGCCCAAAGTGGTTGGTGAAGTTTCTTGATCCTACTGACATTTAGGCAAACTAATTCTTTTCTGTGGGGCTTTCTTTCTTTTTTTTTTTTTTAAAGATTTTATTTTTATTTATTTTTAGAGAGAGGGGAAGGGAGGGAGACAGAGAGGGAGAGAAACAGCAATGTATGGTTGCCTCTCACATGGCCCTCATGGGGACCTGGCCTGCAACCCAGGCATGTGCCCTGACTGGGAATCGAACCGGGACCCTTTGGTTCCCAGCCCGCACTCAATCCACTGAGCTGCACCAGCCAGGGCTTCTGTGGGCCTTTCTTATGCATTGGGAGATGTTGAGCAGCAGCCCTGGCCTCTACCCATTAGAAGCCAATAGCAGGATATAGCTGACATACTCAAAATACCAAAATCAATGGTTATTGATGAAAATGAAAAACATGTCTGTTATTTTATGGAAAAAACTAAACTGACTTTTTGGCCCTCTTAGTACTATGTTTTAGGAGATCAGAGGAGAGAGTGATCACTGCTCGAGGGTTCTGTGAAGTTGGTGGGTGATTAGTAAACTATCTGTTACTTTGAAGCCTCTCAAAAGGTGCTGATGGTGTGTTCTGTGTATTAGACAAGTAAGAATGGAGAGAAGTGGACACGTATAAAACGTTGTTGGGAAAGAGTCAAGAGAATTCAGACATCGGATATGGTGCAAGGAAGGGGGACCAGTTGAAGACGACGTTATGAATCTCAGTGTCCAGAAGGGTAGAGGGAGGGACAAAGGAAACATCAATCTCAGATGGAAGATTAGGGGATTAGTTTTGAGACATTGAATATTATGTACCAATCAGAAAAGACAAATGACAGGGAAACCCACAAGTACTTATATTTATATTATTTGTAATAAAATAATATTCCTAATCTTCCATCAGAGATCAGGTTTAGGACATCACTTTTACTTTTGACTGTTCCTTCCCTGTCCCCATTCTCCTATTCCTTCCTGAGTCCTTGCAATTCAACTGTCAGGATGTCTCCTATCTGTTCTCTTCTCTCCTTTCTGAATCCTCCCACACTTCTCTCGCTTGTGAGTACCGTGGTGCATAGATATGCACACCCAGATTTTCCTATCTGGCTATTTCTCACCCATAAAAGTAGCAGGACTCAGGCTCTACCCACTCATCACATTTGCTCCCTTCTCTATCTTGAAGTCTAGTCTGCTATGAAAGCGGCTACCAGTCACATTGCTGTCACTTTGTCACAGCTTTAGGCTGATGCCACATTACCCCCTGAGGCTGCTGTGATCACTTGGCACGCTACGCAAGGCTGAATACTAGGTGCTTGGCTTGGGCCACTACTCACAGCAGTGCTGCTGTGACCTCCTCCGGACTGAAGCGGAGGAGGGAAATAGCACTGTCTGAGGATCTTTCAAAGGGTCTCCATCGCAGTATGGTTTGGGCCTCCAAGTGTTGTTCCTTTTGTTAAGCTTCACCCATACCCAGTCTTATTCCCCATTGGTCTTTATGATACAAGTGCTGTTGTAACAGCTATTGTACCCTGTGCTTCCGCCGTCCTCAGTCCTCGCTCCAGAATCTCGACTCCGTGTGATACACCTCCACGTGGTGAGTTTTCTCCTTGGAGCCTCAGAAAAACACCTGTTCTCTTCTCCTTCAACTTTCACCCTGGGCATCTGGCCGAGTTAAGTTCCTTCTCGTCAAATAAACATGTTTGAACCCCAATTGTTGGCATATTAGAGTTCTTTTCTAAGGGTGGTGCTTAGCCTTCACCAAAAAAAGTCAACAGTAGTGGTAAAATTGGTTTGGAGTTTGATCATGTATAGTATCAACATCCCATATTCCATCTTTTTAGGCTCAGTGGTATAATACCTAAATTGAAAAGAAAAATATCGCTAAAACACTACCACTCTGAATTGATTTTAACACTTGCTCTCTGTTATATCACAATTTTTTAATTTAGGAAAATTGAATTCATTCCTTTCTAAATATATTTCTGTGTGTATATGTGGCCGAGACACGAGTGTTTCTTAGTGTCTTAGTAACCTCTGCTGGAAGTCAGAAGGCTGCGCCTGCTCTGTGCTAACGAGGGCCCACTAGAAAACCGGCAGCAGCCACTGAGAGAAGTCTGAGTACCTGGGAAAAATTAAGAAAGGCCTCTTGAATTTTCTCTAAAGCCTCTTTCCCTTTTCAGTGGCTGGAATTTAATTACCTTTCTGTGCTACCTAAAATACCCCTAAGTAGATGCGGGTGAAGACAGGAGACTTCAAAGCGGAAAGTGAAACTCTGCAAGTCTAAATTTATCTTAGTTTAAAAAATCATGTAAATTTGCTCTCTAACACAGGAGTTCATGTTTCCTTTTAGAAATAAAAAATCAAATAATGTTAAACTCTTCCACCCCAGTCTCTAAACAATATTTATGATGCGTACAGGTCGGCCTCTGCTGACACCAAGTCTGCAGATACCCTTCGGAGTACGGAATTGTAGTCTGCAATTAATTTTACATAAGCCAACGGAGGAGGTTTAAAGAGGGAGTAATCTGGGAGGAATTATAAATATTTCCACATTTACTTATTGTGATAATTTTTCTCCAGGTTTTTCTTTTTTGCTTCTTGGATTTGACCTTTTTATTTGATTTCTGTTGCCTTTGACCCTATAGCAATGTATTTCTGTTTCTTATTGTGCATTTTCTATTCTTGTCCTCAGCTCCTGCTCCTCTTACTCAAAGCTTTTCTTTTCTAACAGCTTGGCTTCCTCCTTGCTCTAGACATTATTAACTTCTGCTGACTCCTGAGTTTTCACTTTGGACTCATTTCTGCCACTCATGAAACCTATTGTGAGCAAACTCTGTTTTAATAAAACTCCTGTGGTTTTTATCCCAGGTAAAATTTAAGAGGATAATGGAAAGTCTAAATATTCCTTATCTATGACTCCTTTAATAATAGTAAAAGTGACTTCTACCTGAACATTAGGGTTGAAGGAAGATATATTTAATCTAAGTACTTTCGCACAAGTCACATTTGACATTACATCATTTGTTACCTTTTCTGGAATTGGAAGACTGCTTCATGGACACTTTTCTGACAAATATTTGGACATTCCAACATTCACATTGATGAATTGTCCTTATGGCTTTACCAGTTAATGAGAGACATCTACTTTGGCACTTAACCCATAAAGGGGCTTTGATGTGAGTTTGCTAGTCCATTTCATCAGAAATAACCAGATTGAACAGATTCTGCCAAGTGAGAAGACCTCGCAGAAAGACTGGCTGTAGACTAGTAATAAATTGATATCTAAAAAACATTCCTCTTGTTCTGTGTGCAATGTTTATAAAAATATTATCAGCAATGCCCATTTTCAATCTAGCGAAAATTTGGCAGCACCACTGACATCCTTTCTAGCGGAGCGTTCAGAATGACTTTAAATAAACAGAGCCAGCAGCCAGGAAATGCAAACTTCAGCAGATTTACGGCAGTAAGTGATAGCTACCAAAAGGCTCTCATCCCTGGTTAGAGTTAAATAATTTACTTTTCACTACCATTACATGTTTAAAATTATCTATCTGCATTTATGTGTGTGTTTACTTCATGTAATTATTCCTTCTTGCCACTCTCGATGTTAAATTCTGAAAATGGATCATGTCCTCCCTAGGTTATTAGTATGTAATTTGCCCCGCAGTTAACTGTCCCCTCCTGAATGTACAGAGTCACAGCTGTGAATGACTCCTGGAGTGTCTTTAACTAATTAGCCACCAGACACAACTAAATAAAAAAAGTTAGAATGGAGCCTTTAACTGGAAGGCTCCTACAACAATGTATAAAGCTTCGTTTTATTTTTCAGGTTAAGTTTAACATTTCACAAATGTTTCACCTATTTATCAGTAGCCTTTTCTCCCATTTCTTTCCACATACTTTTGTTCTTAATTCATTTTTTCAAAGCAAAGCATGAAATACCCTTGTACATTAATTCTACGTATACAGAGATATTACTGTTTTTCCCCTTTTTTAACCCTTCTTATAAATTAAGAAAAGTTACCTATTTTCACTCACATAACAATAAGACCAAAATTTTGCACTTCATATCATATTTCCATTTTCTTTATCCACCTTTCATTCAACAGACTTTATATGTGTCTGAAAATCCAGTAGGCAATGGGGATAGGTGGCTTTTGCATGCATTTTGGGGATTTAATGGATTAATTAATTTGAAACACACAATGATGCCTGGCATGTAGTTGGTGACATATGTATCTCTTATGCTATCATTGTTCTTCTTATCTCATAACTGAGGTCCAAAGAGATGAAATTATTTGTCTGGCATGATATATATTTTATTAAGAAAATGTGGTTAGTATTTGGCTCAGAGTTTTTCCTCATAACACAATTGTATTATGCTTCTCCTCTCTTCTTGTGAGATCAGCAGGGTTAACATAATTATACCCATTTCCAAGACTGAAAAAACTTTGGCTCTGAAAAGTCAAGGACTAGCCAGAATTGTAGAGCTAATAAATGTAGAGTTTGGATTGCAAGTTTTCAATCAAATATCCAGCCCAGTTTGCTCAATATAATAGCATAAACAGACAGAAAAGGATAAAGCTCAGCATGTGTTTAAAGCTTCCTATGTGTATATTGATTATCTTTACTCTTTTAAAAATCCACTGCTTAAAAATCCAAAGCTCAAGAATAAAATTAAGCATGATGGGGCATTGCTACCTCTCGGTGGTATTACTCACATTAGCAGTGAAGGTTCATTTTCTATTATCTCTTATTCCAGAAATACTCATCTGTGAATCAGAGCATCCTGGTTAATTTATTTTATATTGATAAAATGCAATAATACTTGCCTTCAGAGTGTATCAACTCAATATATAGTAATAGATTTATATCAAAGGATAGTGGCTTAAGTTTCAAGAAAGATTTTTTTTTTATTAAACATCAATGTGTGGTTGCCTCTCATGCCCCCCACTGGGAAACTGACCCACAACCCAGGCATGGGCCCTGACTGGGAATCAACAAGAGACCCTGTGGTTCGCAGGATGGCACTCAATCCACTGAGCCATACCAGCCAAGGCAAGATTTTTTAATCTGATAATTAAACTCCATAATTGCAAAACTCATAATCTATGCATATTGTGTGAAGTACTTAGAATACCAGATTTACTTAGACCTATTGTGTAACAAATATACCTAAATACACATAGAAAGTGTGTACTTACTGGTGTTAAATTTTTTAATAATGGAAACTTTAAAATGCACTTTTATTTTCATGGTTTAAATAACCAATTTTCCTCTTCCAGGATCTGAAAATTAGGCCTTTTTTATTTTAGTCAAATCTATTTTCATGGTGCACATGCTGACAGAATGCTGAAAAATTTACTCTAACCTACCAGTATGATAAACATTCTGGTTTTTATTTGTTATGCCCTTCCTATACTATTCTATTAAATTTCTATACTGTTCTTTTAAAAATAAAGTTTTAAATTTTGGCATTAAATAAAATTGTCATAATTCTTATTTCAAAGGTGAAATTTCACTAGATTGCTTTATCTTTTTAGTTAAGTGTTAATGGACTATTAATGTATTTGAAGTAGCATATAAGTTTCTCTGAAGATAACAAAAGCAACAGCTTATCCTCATTCCCTGGAAACACCATTAATAGTCAAATCTGCCTATGTTTTATTGAGTAATGAATTCACATTGATGTGAGTAACCCAATATGCTTTATTAGTCATTTCTACAGGAAGTAGTGATTCAATCTCCTAAAAAAATAGTCTCTTCATAATACCAAGCAACTGGTGAATGATGTTTTTTCCTTAGATAGAATATTTCTTTCATTGAGTTTGTTAAATTAGTGTTCATTTGCCATCAGTTAGACATAACACTGTATGTTTAAAAAAAACAGATTGCTGGTGCAAGAATGTAATTTTGGGTTTTATTTTAGTAACCATAAAGCCAAAAAGTAAGATACTTACATAATGCCTGAGTTTTTGGCACAGATTATTAACTTTCCCAATTTTTTCTTCTAGGAATAACTGTCTAGTTATACCAGTAGAATTTGCTGGAGAACTCATGATTCCGGAACTTAGATAAAGCTGTTCTGTCTTAGTCATGTCCTCCTTCTCCTCCTTCATTGCCTGGTCACCTTTCCCTGGGGCACTTTTAAGGCTTTCCAAGGTCTTTCATCCTCCTCATTTAGATGTGCTACGTACATCATGTCAAACATGCTAAAATTCTCCCCTTTCCCAAATAATATAAAATTGTTATGTAACTGTTAAATATGTGTCAGATACAGTTGATTACAGAAAATAATATGACAGTTTTAAAACTTGTCTATTTTTTTAAAGGGTTTATTTATTTATTTTTAGAGAGAGGAGAAGGGAGGGAGAAAAAGAGGGAGATAAACAGCAATGTATGGTTGCCTCTCACATGGCCCTCGCTGGGGACCTGGCCTGCAACCCAGGCATGTGCCCTGACTGGGAATCGAATCGGGACCTTTTGGTTCCCAGCCCGCACTCAATCCACTAAGCTACACCAGCCAGGCAAAAACTTGTCTATTTTTAAATTTTGATTTTAAGATTTGTATTTTTAGATCCAATGTATCTTAGTATAAAGCTTCATTTTTGTGAGCCCTTAGAAGTTAGAGTACTCTTGCCTTGGGTCTATGGTGTTAATAACTCTTTTTCTTTGCTCTTTTGCCTCCCCTTCACATTTTATTTGTTCTTTTTATCACTTCTATATAGGACATTTTTTTCTTTCATTGTCATTTTCATGATCACTTGCTCTCCTCAACAACTTTATTTTTTGACACCTCTTTCTATCTTGCTAAATCTCTGCTGCTTGTCAGTTATTTTGAAATGTACCTTTTTCTTTTCTCTAGGTTCAGCTCTGTCTTTTCTTTATCAGTATGTATAAATGATATATTCTCAGGCATTAGTTTAAATGAAGTCGAACATATGCGGTGTTTTCTTGGAGACCTACTGTCTTAATTATCGGATTTTCTTCCCAACTATGTCGCTAGTGAATACCCTTTAATCACTTTGTCCATTTCACTTTATTGTTAGTATGTGCTGATATCTATGCCAACTTTATTTCTTCCTTTATCATTCAGTAAGTCAACACATAGACTTCTAGGATATCATGTACTTTACTAACTGCGTGGGTTCAAAACATTTTAAAATGGAGCATAATAGTTAGTATTCAAGGGCTTCCATAACAAAACAGTGCAGACTGGGTGGCTTCAACAACAGAAATTTATTTTCTCGCACTTCTGGCAGCTAAAAGTCTGAGATCACAGTGTCAGCAGAGTTGGTTGATTTTTTTTTCTGAGGTCTTGCTCCTTGGCTTGTGGATGGCCATCTTTTCTTTGTGTGTTCACTTTGCTCTGTGTGTCTGTGTCCCACTCTCCTCTTACGAGAATACTCGTCACATTGATTGGATTAGAGCCCACCCAATGACTCCGTTGTAACCTTAATGACTTCCTTAAAGACTCTGTCTTTAAATACTCTCACATTCTGCAGTAATGTGGGGTAGGGTATCAACATATGGATATTGGGGCGGGGGACGCAATTCAGCTGATAATAGAAAGCAATAACAAATGAAATAAATGTCATAATATATACATCATTCAGACCGCAATATCAATAATTGTTATCATGAACATGTGAGATTATAACTCTTATGATGAACTTACTTTGGTAAGAGAAGTATCCGGACTTACCTATAAAGTGGAACCAATTTTTTTTCCACTATAATGTATAAGGACTCTTGGCTCAGAGTTATATGCATATATACATGCATATATGTACACATACACATCTACATGTGTACATATACATATACGTGTGTATATATGTTGTACATGTACACACACATTTTATCAACAGAAAACAATTTATGTTAGCAGTCAGTTACTAGCTTATACTTTGGAAAGTTTTCCCTGCCCTACCCTTTCATGCTATATGGTTCCCCAAATCTCGGGCTATCATCTACATTGTTTAGAATGGCTAAAGATATGAGACATCCTCATATTTTTATGTATCACCTCCCTAGTGTTTCCCTGCTGCTCCCATTCTTGTTGCTCCGACATTGAAGCACCTAAATTGAACCGTATTCTTACCTTTTGGCTTCTGGCAATCAAGTTGGTAGAATCTAGTGTGCTTCAGTTCTGTGCCTGTCTACTTTAGTTATTCTAACATAGGAGAGAAGAAATTTCTCTTTTCTCACTCATTCAAACACAGTACTAGACGCTGGAACTATAGTAGTGAACATTCCTTAAGGTTTATTCTACTGGGGATGTGGAGGATGCAACTAGTAAATAAATACATAAAAGAGATATGGAGGGAATAAGTGGCTTTTTGTATTAAAATAATAAGATGAAAGATCCCACTGATAATTTGACAAATGCAACTACAGGACCAAGTCATGGATTTCAAGAGAAGACTTTTCTAGACCTAGAGAACAGTAGTATAATCTTTAAGGGAAAGAGAGTCACTTTGCTTGTGCAAGGACATAGACAGTCATTTATTCATTTGACAAATATTTAAACATTTTTGTTAGCACCTATCATGTGAGACAGTGCCTTAGGTTCTGATAATTCAAAAGTAAACAAAAATATGAGGTCTGTCTGGGAAAAGTACAACCATTGTTAATATAATGAGAATGGTTTGCGTGACATTGATGTGACCTGGCAGCCAAGGAGAGTGGATGGGAATGAGCATGGGTAAACAATGGTGACTTCACTGTACTGCTAGTTAGCGAGGGTGGTGGACACCACTGAGTGAGCATGTGCACTGTGAGGCTGTCACATTCAAAATGACTGAGTAAGCAGAGCAACAAACCTGTATCAGATTTTTTATTATGCTTGAACATTCCTCTGTGGAAAATATTCAGATGATTCACAAGACCTCAGCTATGGGCAACTGGTGATTGGCAGCCTCATCACGACAGCGTGTTCACTCATGCATCATCTCTTGTACAGAGTTTTTGGCAAAACATCAAATCACCCAGATGACTCAGCCTCCCTACAGCCCAGATCTGGTGCCCTGTGACTTCTGGCTTTTCCCAAAACTAAAATCACCTTTGAAAGGGAAGAGATTTCAGACTGTCAATGACATTCAGGAAAATACAACAGGGCAGCTGATGTTGGTTGGGAGAACTGTGTGAGGTCCCCAAGTGCCTGTTTTGAAGGGGTCTATGTTGTCCTTGTCCTCTAGTACAATGCTTCTTGTATCTTGTATCTTCTTCAGTAAATGTCTCTGTTTTTCATAGTACGTGGTTGGATACCTTCTGGACAGACCTCATAGACATGTAGAGGGCAGTCAAGTGGAGTAAATCGACTTTAATCACATAAATACATATACAGTTAAAATTGTAACATGCACTGTGAAAAGGAGTACAGTAGTAATAACAGCCTTTAACAGGAGGATTTGCACTGTGTAAGCAAATTAGAATTAACTCTGGCAGCACTGGCACATGAGCTTCTGTCTGAAGAATGAGTAGGAGATGACTAGGTGAAAAGGGGAAAGAATATTGACTAATGTGGGAGTGTGGTCATATTTGATTTGGGAAGAGATGTTTTTCCCCCCACGTAGTGAAAAATGCCCTGCTGGAAGTATCTCCCTGGAAATTCCAGAGAACATTTTCCTTTTGTATCCACTGCCATGATGCTTTCGGGGCAAGCTTAGTTGAATTACCTCACTATGATACTCATAAATCTGTACTGAAATATTAAAATTGCACCAGGTCTCCTGTAATTATTGAAAGACTGTTTGAATAAGGCGCCAGGTGAAGCACTGCGTTGTGAGGGTAAGGAGGGCTCTGTCAGGGAAAGTGCATCCCAGAGCTGTGTGTCTTGGCCTGAGACCGCAGGAGAAGTGGAGACTGGGTGTCAGGGAAATGTAATTGCTTCTCCCACTATGGAAAGAGCCATAGACTTAGAGGAGACTAAGAGTTTATTATGATTAGTACACACCAGTTAGTAGCTCTCCTTTTAAAAAATAATTGTGGTTGTCTTTTTTAAACCCAATTTCAAGGACTCGGATTATCTGCTTTCTGTGCGTATTATTTATATCCACTCCCCAAATCTCCTAAATTGTTCCTTGTTTACTCTCTGACATTATCTGTGGCTTTTCCCTTCCCAGAGATAAGCATTTCAGTTATATTCATTAGGTCCTATTGTATTTACAGTTGACCCTTGAACAGCATGATTTTGAACTAGGTCCACTTATAGGTGGATTTTTCAATAAATATTATAAATATATTTTTTATTTCTTATGATTTTCTTAATAACATTTTTCTCTAGTTTACTTTATTGTGAGAATATAGTATATAATACATATAACATAAAAAAATATGTGTTAGTCCACTGTTTATATAATCAGTAAGGCTTCAGGTCAACAGTAGGCTATTAGTAGTTTAGGGGGAGTCAAAAATTATCCATGTATTTTTCACTGTGGGATTGGTGTCCCTGATCTCTGTGTTGTTCAAGGGTCAACTGTCCCATTTTTCCAAACTAAGGTGTTAGCCTTTGGTTTTTCAGTCATCTACTCTTTCAAAGAGCTACTGCTTCCCTGTCGGGCTTCTTCCTGATAGTTTTAGATTGACTCCAGTTTGAGACGAGGTGCTACTCAAGACCTGGAAGACGGGATCTCCAGAGAGCCAACTAGAAGAAAAGTGGACTAGACCTTGGGATGTACTCCTCCCTACTCCAACCACGGTGAAGTTGGCAGGAATAAAACCTTGGATTCATCACACCTAAGTAAAGAAAGTCTTGGTGGAACATGGACCACCTAACTGCTAGAAAACCTGCAAGTCATCTTTTGAAAATAATGACATATGTTCTTTTCATTACTTTTTGTTCAACCCCAAGTTATGGACAACTTATCCCTTTCAAATGAGATGAACGTATTTGGATATATTCAGCAAAAATGTTCTAAGCTTCTCTGAATTTTGTCTTGCAAGAGGAATTTATGTTGAACGAACTTCACTATATGTCTTATAGGTGTTTATACTCCCCTAGGAAGCATTTGAAATTATACTTTGTTTCAGCATATCAATAGGAAAATAACCTACTCCAATATTTATAATTGGGAACCTGTGGTAATTCTAAAGGACAGAAAAATGTTTTCCTTAAAAGTCACTATTGTAGCCCCACCTGGAGAGTGTGCAACTTTTGTCAATTGTACTAAAACCTATTTTGTGCTTTATCATAGCTTGTGGTTGCATACAATGTGCCCCCTTATATGGCTCTGCAATTAAATGTATTTTTAAGCCCCTACCAGACGATCTAATGCTAAGTAAGATATGTGCTCAACAACAAAAGGAGCACTTTCCTATGAGATGGATCTCATAGACATAAGACAAACTAACAGTGGGGGAATGATGGGAGACTCAAAAGTTGGAAAATTTTAGTTTAAGTAATAGCTGCAGTTGTTTAATCCAATTAGGTTTTCCCTGAATTCCAAACTCTTACCTACACTTTGTTCTCCTTGTAAAAAGGGCCATTTTAAAATGGAATTCAAGATGGTCTGTTAGGGTACAAACCTGCCGTCTTCTCAAATTGCATACCCTGTGATTAAAGTGCCCATAAAGATTCAAAAAAAAAAAAAAAGAAAGAAAGAAAAGAAAAAAAGAATGACTCGAGGTTTGGTTCCTTCTAATTTTTAATTCAATTCAAAATACATTTAGCATTCTTTTTGTAGGATCTCACCTTGCAATTTATCACAAAATTATTCTTTCAACAAAAATGTATATATTCAAAGAAGTAGAGTAACTCCATTTATTTTAACTAGTCCTAGAGATTAAAAAAAAAAACAAATGAGCTTTCATTCCTTTTATAGATATATTTTTTATTTGCGTAGAACAAAAATATGTAAGTTGTGAACTTTCTGAAGGCTAAGAATTTAGCATATTCAATATCCATACTCAGCACCTAGTCCCAATCTGTGTCCATAAAATATGTTTAATAAATGTCTATATAACAAATGGGAAAAGAGCAAATGAGGAAAGACTTGGGATCTATCCAGTGAAAGCTGGGATCCCATAAACATATTCTGATGTTTTTTGTGGGTTCTATTCAGACTCTTGATGAAGTTCCTTTTAAATCAGCGGCTCTCAAACTAAAGTGTTTCCCTCAGTTTCACCAGTAGGGCTTGATAAAGCACAGATCGCCGGGCCCCACACCCACGACTTCTGATTCCGTAGATCTGAGGTCGTCAGTTTCTCACACGTGTCCAGATGCTGCCTGCTGGTCTGGGGATCTCACTTTGATCACTGCTGCTTTAAATGCAAGGCCACGAAGGACATGGAGAACTGGAGAGGAACTGAGACTTCATTGGTCCTCAAAGAAGAGGTATATTTTTCTCTAGCAATTTGACTCTCCACTCCAGTTAGGCTACTGTATAACTCTTCTTGATTGGATCTACTGATTTCCACAGTCATTTCATTCTTGGATAGGACTAAGGTTTTGAGAGGAGATTAACATTTGAATATTTTAAAGTTAAAAGTACATAAACATAGAAGATGAAAATTTGCTCAGCTTTAACTACCTCCTACACAGGAGAAATAATTGCTACCCCTGGATCTTTTACAGGCGTGAGAAAGAAGTGGTTATAAGATTACAGATTAAATGAAGTAAAAAGTGTACATATAGTCTTTGTATGAAGTAGCACATCAGATCACTGAGGGCCAGATGACTAATTAAATAAATATAGTTAGAAAATTGGGTAACTATTTTATCTGATACAATACATCAACATCAATTCTGTCGTATCAGTATAAATGTATTAAAATATATAAGGTGACGGATAAAATAAAGGTTCATCTTAAAAATTCCTACTTATTTTTATAATTTATTTATTATATAGGGTAAATAATCTTGAATGGAAAAAGCTTTTCTAAGCATGAACCTTTGAAAACAACCATAAAACAAGATTGACAAGTTCAAGTATGCAAAAAAATCAAACAAATACACAAAGAAGTGCTCTGTCAAAAACCACAATAAACAAACTCGCTGGTAGAAAGGAAAATTATTACAAACTTTTTGAAGGATCTTTTCACTGTTTATATCACAAAGTTGGGGAGATTTTTAAAAAATCTTTTGACAGATTTCAAGTAAATCATTCTGGGGACTTATTTTTGGATATAGATCAATGGCTAACATGAGGCATGCATCACAGGCTGTTAATAACAGCAAATGTTTGGTAACGACAGGAGAGGACTGGAGAAATGAATGAGGGACAGTGCTGAAATAGACTCTCACAGAGCAATTGAAAGGGTCTTGCAGGAAAAGACTTTCCTGCCATGAAAAAAATATGGGCACAATGCAGTGTGCAATGAAAAAGAGTATGAAATTATAGGTAAAAATGGTCCAGTTTTTGTTTTTAAAACATGTTTTCAGGATAGATTTAAAAAATATGAATTGAAATTTTAATTATGTATATGGACCTCTGCATTGGAGGGTTATATGTGAATTTTTTCCTTTTTGAATATTTTACAAAGTTGTGTTATTTTTGAAATTAATGTGAAACAATTTGTGTAATTCTACATATTTTTTTCTTTCACAAATAGCCATGTACAACCCATCTTGACCCTATCCTGATTCTCAGTTTTAAATTATTTCATTAGATAGAGGGGAAAAGTGGAGAATTTATCCCTGGGGGTTCTTAGAATTTTTCTCTGTGCAATTGGTAATAGATCTGGTTGGGTGTCCAATATAAACTTCACTCCACTGCCATCCTTCCTCTCTATTCTAGTTCTTACATGAAGACAAAAATGTGACTCTCCAGAATTATGTTCCATTTTGGCCAAAAGAAATGGTTTCAGTGGAGATATCTAAATATTGTTCTTGTATCTATCTTGCTTAATAACCTTCTTTTCCCTAATTGAAAGAGAAAAATATAAAATAAAAAAAGAACCATACTGGTTTGGAAAATACTTTTCGAGATCACTGTCTCCTACTGTGCTTGTTCTCACTGTCTGTTATGGTCCATTAGATAAACATGGTGTTCAACAGCCAGGCAGTTGTTGACATATTTGGCGACGCTGATAATGTGATCTATGTTTAGGAGGAAGTGGATGCGTCATTCCGTGAGGGCATCGGTTTTCGGAATGCGATTGTTCTTTTCTCAAGGAAAGTTGGTTAGGTCCTTGAACCTTAAGTTCTCAGTGAGAGTTTGAGCATTTTTTATTTGTCATCTTTTCTCTGTTGCATTTACTGGAATTTTAGATTAATCTTTGGGCTTATTTTATTCTCGGAGGCAGCAAGTACTAACTGAAAAGTGAAAACCTGGTAGCTTCTGACTCTTGGGGGTATTATTAGTGTAATAAGGAAAATGGAGAGGCTTGCTGTTATAGCCTACTTCTTTAATATGGATGAATCTCAGTGTTTAGTGTTTTTATGTTTGAGCTACCAGCTTAAAAACATACTTAAAGAGAACCTGTAATCTCACAGTTGTCTCTGTCTCATATATATATGTAGGCTGTGTGTGTGATATGTACACACATGTATGGACTATATATAGATTTTATATGCACACACATGACATATATGTGCATGAACTATAGGTAACCCATATAGTCATATATAACATGTACACGTGTGAACTACATACCTACTACATGTGCATATGTGTGTATGCATATATACCATATACATACCCACACTATATATAACATGCAGGATGGGACAAAAGTAGGCTTACAGTTGTTTGTGTGGAAAATAATAAATAATTCATAAATAATAATATAGGAATAAATTGTTTTGCATACTCAAAACTGTAAACTTACTTTTGCCCCCTTTATATATTTATGCATGTAACATATAAAACAGATATGCACATGGAATGTATACACTATATATGTGTGTGCGTATGTGATGTATGTACAAACATATGTGTGTGTGTGTGTGTGTGTGTGTGTATACAGGGTCCAGCAGAAGTAATGCCTACTTGAGTGTGGTTGGGTAATAATATGAGTGTCATAATTTATAGCTTTAATTTGAACATTTCACCTAAAATGTCATATGGTGTGCTTGAGTGTGATATTGTTATGTTACAGAATTATGTGCTTATAATTTTGTAATAAAAAGGGGACATTATTTCTTCTGGACCCTGTATATATATATATTTCCCTATAGGAGGGATTTAGATGAATTTCATCAAATAAAACAACACTTCAAACATAAAAGGGCATAAAGTCTGGGACAATGCAATGTCTTCTAGTGTCCAGCTGAGTTTTAACTGTGCGTAGCGATAGGATTTCTAGTATTTCTCTTGGGAGATATTTTCATTATCTAATAGTTTTCATTGCGAGGAAGTTTTCAGAACATAGGCTTAATGTTTCTCTTTTACTAATTACATTAAACCTAATTATCCCCTCCCAAAGCCTAGCAATTTTGCTCATCTTGGCATTTACACAGTTTCAGTAGTGGAAGGCGACAATCCGTTCTTCAGCTGTCATCAAGTCAGGATATTTTTAGCTCTTTTGATCTTTCTTTTTAAGTGGCACATGTCCACGTATACATATATTCACATCACACATACACCTAGTCACCAGAATTGCATTGTTTAATGTTTATATAACACTCAAACCCTATCACTATTTCATACGTGCTGTCACTTAAATATGTAGATAACACATTTTTGGTTGCCTTTTCTTCGATAAATTCTTTATGTTCACAAGTGGCCATTAACCATAGACTAGCCTTCACTCCTATGTGTAAAAGTGTGTTATAGGTGACAAGATGTAGTCTCTCAATCCCTAGCTTCTGTTAAAGGTTTGTAGTTTGTGGTGGTAGAGATTCAAAGAAGGTAGTATCCATAATAAATGCCTTCAACTACAATCAGTTCCGTTAGGTTGAGATTTTTTTTTTCCCCATGGGAAGATAGATTTTCACTCACTCTCTAAAAAGAGACATTTGAAATCAAGAGAGTTGGGAATTATAGCCTCTGTTATCGTGACAGAACACTGCTATGACTTTTAAGTTATTTACAAGTATATTCCTCATTTCCCGCAGTTTTTATTTTCAAAGTGTTCAGTTTGGGGTTTTAAAGCTCACTGATGGGTAAGAAAATGAAACTATGCACTCCTCTCTCAACTTCTTCCCTTTCTCTTCCTTTGGACTTCTCCCTCTCCTTGTGTCCCCCACTTCTCCCTCCTGCTCCTCTGCTCCCATCCCACCCTCCTGTCCGACCTCAAACCCCACTTCCTACTTTCCCCCTCCCTTGCCCTTTTCCTCCTCCCTCTCTCTGATTTTGCCTGATTTTCTTTTAACAAGATTTATGGACAACCCTCAAGCATCTTGCTGCTATTCAGTCCTTGAGTTTCCTTCATCTTGCAGATTACTTCCTTGGTCCTTCCATGGTGAATTCAAGGTCTAAAAGAAAGATCTTTTGTCTTGCTTTCAGGCCAGTTCTGTATCATAGCATGGTCTGACTAAATGGAAAAGATTTCCTAGAATTGTTTTTCTATTTTTAAAGATTTTATTTATTTATTTTTAGAGAGGGGAAGGGAGGGAGAGAGAAAGGGAGAAAAACACCAACGTGTGGTTGCCCCTCACATGCCCCTTACCGGGGACTTGGCCTGCACAACCCAGGCATGTCCCTTGACTGGGAATCCAACTAGTGACCCTTTGGTTCTCAGGCCAGCCCTCAGTCCACTGAGCCTCAGCAATCAAAGCAAGACATGTTTTCTTAAGTATCAAAGATAAGACCTGACTTTTCAACCATGATTTCATTAATCCCAATAAAGTTCTACTACTTTCATATAAAAAGTGGAATTCAACACAATCACCTTAGAGGTATTTTGATTATAATAATCATCTTTAAAATATATTCAGTAGCATCTCTCTAGTTAGAAAAAAATTAAAATCTTAAGAAAGAATATTTGTTTTGAATGCAATCTTAAGAAAGAATATTTGCAATCTTAAGAAAGAATATTTGTTTTGAATGGAATTGATTTGTTTTGTTTTATTCTTATTTTTAATCATGAAATCTTTACCTTTTGTCAAGTCATCCTGGACTGACTGCTCTAGCAACTGCGCATGTTGTACAGCTTATTACTAGTTACGGCGTGTGAGACTGAGACAGTGGGCCAGAATGACGGAGATATATACATTTTTCTCCTATCTTTACTTGCTCATTCAAGTATTAGAAATGTATTGTTATATTAGGGGAAAGAGAACCTATTGTTAAGAACTAATTGAATTCTTTCAACCAAAACTTCTTGATAACTATTTGGCCTTTAGTAATCACCAAATTAGCCTGGAAAACAGTTTTATATTCACTTTTTTGCATTTCATATTGCAGGGCGGTACAGCAGGGTCTCTATTGTCACAAAACTTGTTGGGGTCTGTGACTGAGTCTGCATCTGTATGCTGTCCATACCCCTTAACCGAATGTTCTTGGGAAAGTCATTTAGCCTTTTTGTGTCTGTCTCCTTATCATAATATGGGAAAACACACAGTGACAAACTTATAGGGGTGTTCGCTGAGGTAATATATGAAAGCACTCTGGATACTACCTGGCACATACTAAGTGCTACGATGGTGAGGATGATGATGATGATGATGATGATGACAGATCCATTCGGGAGTTTAGATGCTGCTTTCGTCTCAGATATCTCTGTGCATTACAGAAGAAAGATATTGTAAGTGCTAAAGATTAAGATTTTTTAATTTAAATTCCAAGGAACCTGTTTACAGGGTAAGTAAGAAAAAGAAAAACAAAATAAAACAGCTCATACAAGGCCCATTAAATCATAGCCTTATCTTTCCAACTTCAAGTTCGACCCCTTTAATCAGTTTCCATGACACAAATGTCAGTTGACATACATGCGAGGTGACTCACCTTATTCCAATTAAAGTAGATGGAGATTGAAAACAACCCAGCAAACAGCTGGAATGTGACATGTGGGTCAGACTCTTCCAAGTCCAGTGGGTTAATTTAGCAGAGATCAGAGTGCTCTTCAAAAACCAGCAACCAACTGGCACATTTCTCCAGGTAGGCTTGGCATCTACAAGGCCAAATGGTGGAGTATTCTGAGAGTGCCAAAATTCTTCTTTGATGACACAGAAAAGAAAACTTCTTTCAAGGTTGTCACACAACCTGAGATAACACAATGCATCCACTGTGGCTGCATCCACAATGCACCCTGGGGCTGTCTATGAACATATTTTTTCTATATTTTTCTTTTTTATAGACTTCAACATGGAAGACCAACATTATTTCAAATAAATTTTCCACTTTTTCTTTATAAAGACATTCCATAGCGAATGCAAGTCATTTTTTTTCCTATTCATTTTTCTGATAAGAGAAGGCATTTTTATTTTAAAGATCAATTATATTATATTCTGAACTTGTCACAGCATCTCCTTTTTTTATTTGAACACTGTTTGCACTGTTGTTTTGTTTAATATTTAAGATAAATATAAAAGTAAAGGTTAGAAAATGTACAAGACAAATGTTCATCCTTAAGAAATCTCATTAGGGAAGTAGTTTCTATTTCTTCCATTGTGTTGACATTTTTCCATTTCAGCAATCATTAATATTTTTAAAAGCTTCCTGCTGATACCTACACTATTCCTTTTATATACTATTTCCATTGCAGACAGCTTTCAATGACCTCTTTAACTCTTCGTGTCGTTTCTCTGTTGTTTTCAAGATATTACTAATTTCTCCAAGATCACATGTGTTCTGTAAGATTCTGCTTATATTTAAGAATCTCCTTCTGAAAAGTAACTTTGTGTGTGCACATGTATATGATATATTCAAAACATAGATATTTAATCACTTTCATTAAACTAACTCATCAAAAAGGATTTTGAACTTCGGGGGAAAAAACAGCTATGGCCTTTGGAAATTCTTCTCTCATCTATGTCACTATGATTATTTAAACAATTTAGATGTCCCTCTCGTGACTAAACTTTTAAAGAAGTGTTGATCTTTTTCTGTTTTTAGAAGTTATACAAGTCATCAAGATTAGTTGTAAAACAGGAAATATAAAAGAAGAAAATAAAATCATCCTCAAATAACCATGGGTTAACCAAGGCAATAAGCTGCCAAATCAATAAATACAGATGTGCAGAATACTTCCGAATTGGGCCGGGAGCCAAAGAAACACCCAGGCAATTTGATGATCCTGATGCAAATGAAAACTCAAATGACTCCTGTTTATCTTTACTTAGAAAACCATTAGGGACTATGTCACTTCTACTTTTCCTTATGAATCATATCCTTGAGAGTGACACATGCTGAGATTTTAAAAGATATATTTATAGAAAGTATACAATACTTCTGTGAAATCGACTGCAGTTACTACTTTAAAGAAGGGGAGGAATGATGACTTAGAGACTTGATTTAGCATGACTGAGTGGTAGCCCCGCAAAATAATGAGGGCCCGTAGGCTGCAGCCGCGGTTGGTTCTAATAGTTTTCAATTACGCTATTTGGGGTCCTTTGACTTAATCTTCCTTTGCTGCAGTTATATCAAAATCAAAAGAGGATAATAGTATTAATATCCCTCTCATAAGGTTGTTGTGAGAATTGCCTAAATTAACCTTCGTTAAGTATACAAAGTGCTCTGACCAGTGCCTGGTGTTTATGTTCTTTGCAAGTATTTTTTAATAGACTTTATTTTTTTAGAGCATTTTTAGGTTCACAGGAAAACTGAAGGAAAGCACAGAGTGTTCCCACACACCCTCCAAGCCCCAGCAATCCCCCAACGCACAGCTTCCTGCACCAGAGGAGTGCATTTGTTAACAATTGATGAACCAACACTGACGCATGATAAATACCCAAAGTTCATAGTTGACATTAGGGTTCATTCTTGGTGCTGTACATTCTGTGAGTTTTGATACGATTTTAGTTATTTTTTTACTTTTTATTTATTTTTTAATTTTATGTTTTTCCATCACCATTTATTCCCCCTAGACCTTCTTCTACCTCCACTCACCCCCTCCCCACTCCCTGCAATCACCACACTGTTGTTGAAGTCTACAAGCAATTCTTTATCCTTTTTTTCTTTTTTTGCTCAATTCTTCTACCCCCCCCCTCCCCCCCCCCCCCCCCCCCCGGTGCTGTCAGCCTGCTTGCTTGTAAAATCACTTTACTTGTCTTTCTCTGACTGGCTTATTTCACTTAGCATAATGGCATGACATGTGTTTTAATAATAAAAAGTGGTTTGGTTGTTAGGGACTAAATCATGACACATTTGTTATGAATAGAAGGAAACTCAGGGGATGGTTAAGGAGAGTCCTTTCTGTAAGAACTGTGGTAGTTCTCCCTCAAGTCCCTCTACAGCCCACTGGAAGTTATGTTCAGGGAGTCACTTGGTGGTTTAACACTTATGATCTCATGGGGAAAAAATGCCTTTCTGTAAGAGGAAACCATGATGACTAGCCTGTCAGGGTTCTCTGTAAGGTCATGAAAAAGGGGAAAGTGGCAGATAAAATTTAAACTTTAGAAAAAGTAAAAAAAAAGTCTTTATGTTAATGAAGATAACATCGTGATGTTATGGTATTTTGTAGGAGAAGGTTAATGATATTTTGCTGAGTGAATTCTATCCCCCCAAAATGTTTTATTTTGGAGAAAGGTGAATGATGGCAGGGAACACATTTCCTGGAAGAAGAGTATGTTGAAAACATAAGTTAGTGTGAGATCAACTTAGGATAATTCATAAATTATTGATCTGTATTAATATATAGAAGAAGCTATAGTATAGATACCTATAGAAATATAACCAATATCTACATCTTTCCTGGAACTACCACTCACTAGGCTACCACGCTAATGTACAAAATGTCCTTGCCTCTCTCATGTCAAGCAGAGCCACACAGAAATAGGCCTGATTAAGACAAGCCTAAAAAGGGAATCACTAATAAAAAGGGGTTTGGGTTACTGTGGATATCAGAATATTGACAGTTAAGGGTAAGAAAAACTGATTATATATTCACAAAAATCAAAGCTTAAAAGAAATCTTTAATAACTACAGTGAACCACAAAAAAGATGAAATGCAATATGGAATAACCTCACGTACTGGGCTACTCCCTTGTTCTTGATCTGATAGAACTCCGTGAGTCCACTCTCAGGTTAATTAACATACTGTGTTGTAATTGCTTATTGAAAATGGCAGTCTTCTTTAGACCTGGAAAAGTTCATTAACTCATTCAGCAAATGTTTATGAGCAACCACTACACACCAGACAGGCAGTAGTCCCAAAGCGAGCAGCGAAGACCAAGTCCGAGCTTTCCTTCAGCTAAGAGAAAATAAATCCTGGTTGAAAGAATAGAAGAGACTTACCTGTATGTTACAGATCTGACAAGCATAAACGTATGTAACCGATTTGGCATGTTGTGTGGTGAAGTTCTGTGTACCTTTTCTATTTATCTCCACTAAGCTGATGGTGAAGACCCTTGTGTTCTGTGTAGCCTACCTTTCTTTTCCGGTCCCGTCCACTAATGCACAGATGTAGTACGGGGGGAGGAGGTCACGCATGTACACGTTTGTGTAATTATTAAGTAATTTATAGTATGTCAGCTGGAACTGAGCAGGTATTGGAGGTTTTTATTGCTATTTGTGCCACTTTCTTGGTCCTTACATCTGCAAGTGCTCAGGGCTTAATATAAATTGAGTTCTTTTAATGCCATGTGTTGAGGAGGCTTCGCTTCCTTCCAATATGCTGTGTGACATGTGACTCATTTGTTTTCTATATTATCTGGAGAAATGCTGGTCTTTTTCTTGGGAACCTTGCATATCCTTGATTTCCTACTGCACAGCAGCATGAGGAGAGTAGGGCAGTTGAAACTTCTTTGGATTGAGAGAATCCCTTCCTGACTGGTTGGAGCCTAAGAAGAAACACCACAGAGCTTCCCACAGCACCAGGACTCTGCCTGTGTGACACCATTAAACCCACCGCCCCTCCCTCCATGTAGCTGCAAAAGTGGTGTTCCCATTTAACTCTTTCATGCCCAGTAGTTTGCGAACGCACTGCCAGTATCTGCTATGAATATTTTGCTTTCTGGGTAATTGTTTTGACCAATTATGTCATTTCTTATTAAAAATATACGCATACCCCTGAAAGAGGAAAGAGAAGGGAAAGGAGGGGAAAAGCCACATTGCTGAGGTCCTGTGCTGGTTGTTTTACTTTTGTTTTTCTTTTATTGACTCATCACACTTAATATTTTCTTGTAATGCCCATTTAAAGAAAACAAAACTGAAGCTCAAAGAGGCTCATTTACAAACACTGCATGACTAGGAAGCCGAATGAAGGCATTTCTGACCCAGAGCCAGTGATCTTTCTACTTGAATTATATGCTTCATTGCCATACATTTTTTCACTTTGTGTAGAGGCATCGGGATTTATTAACCTCTATATCCAAGACTGAAGACCAGCTATTAAAAAAGCAAAAGATGATGTTTAAATTCATGAGTATATAAATATTTGTTTTAAAATATACCAAGATAGTCTTTTTGCTCTCTTTTACCTAACCTTTCTCCACATCTTAATTACACCTTTTTTTTTTTTTTTTTTATTGAGGCAACAAATTCCTTCCTCCTTAGATCTGTGCCTCACAACAACCCAGAGCCCAGAACATAAACAAAGACACATTTGGAAGCTCCTGCAGAGACCTGTATCCAGATCAGCAGATCCTGCAGTTTGCTGCTTCCTCCTCCCACCTCTCCCCAGATGCGTGCTTATGTAAGTCTCCCCAGGCAACGCTTGTATGGTTTCCCGGGGAAGTCTGAAGACTATGGCTGGCGCTGTTAGACTTAGAGCCCTGTAAAGGAGTAAGTGGGCAATACTTAACGTTTGGTAAGCTCATTTATAGGGTTCCAGATATTAATAAATGAGTGCGATCGACACAGTTTGACACTAGCACTTTGGAATTTATGACATGTAAAAGGGGAGGGAATGAATCTGCCAGATCTTTTCAACTTTTTAATATACTTGGAAAGCCTGAGTCCATTTAACCATCTATGAAATTCCTGTATTTGCCCTGATTTGCTCTTGAATGCCCACAAAGCCTGGGACTTCATATAAAACTTTAGAAAGGGGTTTGGTGGTATAGGTTTTCTTTTAATATCCGAAACTTGCTATAGCATGCACTGCTATTTGCAGGCAGTTTAGTATCATTAAAGCAAAAGCCACATAAGTCCAACTTCCTATTTTCACATGGTAGAAATCTGTATTAAATGCTGTGGACAAAGAAACACACCTCAGATGAGTCCTTTTTCCTTGAGAGTGCAAAGACGCCTTAACCAGGACATTCAGAACCTTCCCAAAATGGACTTGTTTTCAGCTTGCTCATCCTTTCCACCTCCCAGCTGTTTTTTAAAAGTTTCATGGCCATTTTTGGTGACAATTTATTATTCGAAGTCACCTTTCAAGAGCAGGACATTTCTTTAGAAAAAGCTTCTGAAACAAGTTTCATGTGCAAAACAAACCTATCCCAGACCAGGAGAGACAGTGCCTAGCAGACTGTGTTCTAAATGTTTGCCCGAAAGAATGCTGTTTTGAGCCCGGAACATGTTTTTCACAGAAACATTATAAATGGTTGTTAAGTTCTAAGGTCAGTGCCTTGAGGCCACGTGGCCTGTGAAGAAACAGGACTGAGGAAGTGCGTTATTCACACTGTTCTGTGGTAATTTAGGGTACTATTACGATTCCATCACTGAACGGGATACTGGATAGAGGGCTACCGGGTAGCCTCGCCACCGTGATAGCATAAGCCAGCCAGCCACGGTGAACTTCTCATCATTCCTCACAGAAGGAGTAGGGATTGTGACATGGACATACAGATTAGGACACTTTATGATTTTAGTGACCAACATGGTCTGCTTAAGTATCAGGTCCTGTGATTTGGGGTAACTCTCTCCATTTCTTATCTACAAGTCCTGCTTAAGTAAGAGCCTTTCAGAGTCAATGTTTTTTGTTTGGTCTGCATTGTGGTTATTCAGCCATGTGATCCTGGGACAACACCTGTCTTGATGAGAAAGGAATGCTAGAGCCTGGCTCATGCATTCCTTGTCTACCTGAAACTGCATCCTGCTTTTCTAGGGCACCTTGGATGCGCTTTTACCCCATCTTGCCTTGCATTCAGTGTTAGGGTTTAGGATTGTGCAATAAACTGGGCAATTAACTGTGGTTTAAGCAGACTACTTAGGTGGTTCTAATGAACACTTCAGTGGAATCCCTGGACTGGAACTTGTGTACATAAAGGGTATCCAGGCCTCTATTTCTTCACAAACAATCAGCCAGTTGGCTGTCTGCCTGTTCCCCCTTCTACATTTCCCATGTCGTAAATCCTTTTTGTGAACACATTGAGGATTTAGCGTCGACCTTTCTTCTCTTAGACATACTTCTGGAGGAGTAGGCTTGGTTCAGAGATTGTGCTGTCTTCCTTTCATTGCATATAGGTTTCTATGGGGAAACACCTTCTTTTCCTCTGTTAGCCATCTTCACCATTTATACTTAAGATGGTAATGGGGATAAGAGGTCAAAACACTGTTAATGAAAAGAACAATACATCCCTTGCTGAGTGTCTAGAAGCTATAACAATTTGGTTAAGATAAATAGGTGTGATCAATCAGTAAATCTCAGTTCCTGAGTAGGCCAAGGTTGAATTATCCAGGTGAGAAAAAGCAGGTTGCTGAGTTCTGTTCTTGGACACCAGGAATGGAGACTGATCATATTTCAGAGGGGAATTCATAGTATGAGCATTGGAATTTGTGGAAGAAAAGGTAAAAAGAAAAGATCTTACTACTGGTTTTTCAGCTGCTTTTCTAAAGTTCTCTACAGGTTTCTTTTGAAGATTCAAGCTTTCTACCCTTGTCATGCCTTGGTAATTCTTTAAACCCTCCGAATCTAGTTCATCGCCAAAGGAAATTTAGTGCTATTTTATCAATCATAGAGACAATTTAGACAAAGAGGAGTAGATTAAACATTTGTAAATATGTACTTTTAAAACTGTGAGAGTGAAAAAATTTCAGTGGATAACAATTAGAATTAAAAATTGAACAGAAACATTTAGAATAGAATGGAAAACAAGTATTAAAGTGAATCACATTCGGTAAGGATTAGATTTATTTTTTTTACTTTTGTTTCAATGATATAGATGTGTATCCTGGGTCATAATATAAAACGTATCTTACTGAGGGTCTTGGTCCAAAGTTTAAAAGCTGTTGGTTTATACTAATGATTCATGCAAGATGTATCAAATTGGTCATTTTTTTATAGATTTAGATTAGAGGAATAGGATGAATGGGTACAGATTATTGTTTCTTAGGTTTTATGACTATAATAAATGCTAGCTTCCTTCGGGGGACATAGGCTTGTAGACTTAAGGCAAGTAATTAAAGGTCTAAACTGCCCATAGGCACATATAGAATAGAATTCTTATCCTGAGACATCATGTTCTTTCTGCGAAAACCTAACTCTGTTAAGCCAACAAGCAGCACTATTAACTAATAAATCATACAAATTATACTCAATTAGAAAATATTTAAATAAATATACCAATATAATTAGTTAATACCTATTCATTAAACTTCAATCATTCTTTAGCTTAATCCTAACTCCTCCTTAGAAATCTAAGTAAAAGCTTTCAGTGCACCAGTTTTTCCTCCTCAGAAACTGCCTGCCACTTTTATATTTAGCATTCTTCTTCTTTCTCAAAAAAAAAAAAAAAAAAAAAAAAAAAGCTCTGTTTTGTTATTGCCCGTGGCTTTTATGCTCCAATCAGAAGTGAGACAGAAACAGGGGTCTCTCATGATGGTTTTTTTCTATTCAAGAGTAATTTTCTTCTGTATAACTATTTCTTTTTCTCTTAGCACTCTTTGAAGCCTGAAGCGAGTATAAATGTTAATTTGAAATTAGTATACAATTGGGTTCCTTATTAGCCTCTATAGGTTTTTTTTTTGTTTTGTTTTGTTTTTTTAATTTTGGCTTGGCCTGGGTCACAGGTCCCTGACACAAAATTGCTTCTTTTTTAAAGGGCCCAAGCACCTCTTAGTTTAGAACACATAAAATATTTCTTAGAGAAGGTTATTCTATGTTTAATATTGCTAAATAAAATATTAAGCGAGATATGAATTGATTTCTTCATAGTACACTTAGCAACCTTTCTTTCAACTGTAAATGCCTTTCCATGGAAATAGTAAATGACTCCCAAATCCATGCCTTTCAAAATTGGTGGTAAACAATTCATGAGTCTTCCTAAGATGGCGGCATAGGTGAATGCACCGTACCGCCTCTCACAGCCAAACAAAGGAAAAAAACAGAAATCTACACATCCAAACACAGCCAGATCTGACAGAAAATCATATTGAGAGGAAGTCCGACAACCAAGGAATTAAAGAAGATACATTCATCAAGTTTGGTGAGCCAGAAGGTGCAGAGCGAAGGGAGAGCGCTCGGCGACTCCGCGGCGAGCAGGTGAGCAGACGGCAGGTCCGTGGTTGGAGGGGCAGTCCCCACGGGGTTGAAGGGGCGGTCCCTGCGGGGTTGAAGCATACCCAGACGGGGACCGACTGAAGCTCGGTCTGCACCCGGCTCATCCAGACCCAGCGGGGCCGAGAGATTGGTGGACTCAGCAGGTCTGTGTTTGTGTGCAGAGAGAACCTGGGGGAAGGCGGGGCGCAACTCCAGGGCACAGATCGAGAGCAGGTGAGGGGGTGGAGTCCGCGGCTGGAGGAATGCCGGGCCTCACGGGAAAGTTCGCTGGGGAGACCCTCGGGGGATTGGAGCTGTGCAGCCCATCCACCGACCCCGGAGCGACCCCTGGAGCCAGCGCAGAGGGGCCCGAAGTGCTTGCAGGAGGCGGTGTGGGTGCGGAGAGCGGAGAAGGCGCCATTGTGCGCTCAGGCCCCGTCCCCAGAGGCTTCGGTCCCAGCACAACTACCAGGAACTTCCCTGCACAGGGGAGCCCCAAGACTCCACCCCCCTTACAGTAACAGGTTCACCGAGGGGGGAAAAATGGCCCAAAGAAAGGGACAAATCAAAACCCCAGAGCTAACCGACCAAGAGATAGCCAACCTATCAGATGCACAGTTCAAATCCCTTGTAATAAGGATGCTTTCAGAATTCGACGAAAAATTAACGAACTTGCTTGAACAAATGAGGAGAGATCTGCAGGGAACCAATAGAGATAAGGAAACTGGGACTCAAATC
>PVJI01016043.1:0-39307 GCA_004026765.1 Micronycteris hirsuta
TCCTTATATAAAACCCCTTAACATTTCATATAGTAAAGGCTGTGTGATGATGTACTCCTTGAACTTGACCTTATCTGAGAAGCACTTTATCTGCCCTTCCATTCTAAATGACAGTTTTGCTGGATAGATTATTCTTGGTTGTAGGTCCTTGCTTTTCATGATTTGAAATATCTCTCTCCAGCCCCTTCTTGCTTGGAAGTTCTCCTTTGAGAAATCCGCTGACAGCCTTATGGGAATTCCTTTGTAGGTAACTGTCTCCTTTTCTCTTGCTGCTTGTAAGATTCTTTCCTTATTCTTGACCTTGGGTAATGTTATTATGATGTGCCTTGGTGTGTTCCTCTTTGGGTCCCACTTCTTTGGGGTTCTCTGAGCTTCTTGGACTTCCAGGAAGCCTATTTCCTTTGCTAGATTTGGGAAGTTCTCGTTCATTATCTGTTCAAAAATACATTCAATTTCTTGGTGTTCCTCTTGTCCTTCTGGCAGGCCTATGATCCGGATGTTGGGTTGTTTACAAATGTCTCTGAGGTTCCGGAGTCCCTCCTCATTTCTTTGAATTCTTATTTCTTCCTTCTGGTCCACCCCATCAGTTTGAATGCCAGCTTCCTTTCTCTCCCGATTGGTTCCCTGTAAATCTTCCTCCATTATCTTTATCGTATTGTTCATATGTTCAACTATTTCTTCCAGTTTTGTGAGCATCATGATTACCAGTGTTTTAAACTGGGCATCTGTTAATTTGGCTATCTCTTCGTCCGTTAGTTGTAATTTGTTCTGATCTTTCGTATTGGTCATTTTCATTCTTTTTTATCTTGGCGCACCTGTCAGAGTCTTAGGTGTTTGTTGGGGCCTGGCAACCTGGGTCGCTTTTTTGTGACGTTTCCTCTGGGGGCGGGTCCTGGGAGAGAGCAATGGCGTCTGCTGTTCACTGCCGCTCCCTATCACCCTCTGCTCCCCAGTTCCCCACTGCCTTTTCCGCCAGTCTCGGTGCTGCTGGTTCCCACTGTCCTCTCCGGTTACGCCGCCAGCCTGTGAGGTTCACCCGTTGCTCGGGGTCGTGCTTTGGTTAGGCGCTCGCAGGGTGAGTCCCTCCAGGCAAACTGCCTCTCACTCTGCTCCTCTGCTTGGTTCTGCCCCGCTTACTGGCCTGGATGTATGTCCTCCCCAACTTCCTGGGTGTCGGACTTCCCTTCAGTTCGATTCTGTTCGTTCTGGTTGTTTATTTTTCGCTATTGAGTTCATTGTTTAAACTCTCTGGTTGTGAGCGGTGGTGCAATGCGTCCACCTACGCTGCCATCTTGGCGGAAGTCCCTATTGTTCTTTTTTAAAACTCTTTTCTCTCTTTGACTCATTATTTTGGTCGACATTCACTATTCTGTCTTTTTAATCTCTAGAATGTTTCTAAGCCTATTTAAATTTTTTAAATTTAAAATAATATACTTTCCATTCTAGACTTGCCATATCATTTTTTTATAATTTTCAATTTTTTTGCTACAATGTGATTCCTTATCTGTCCACGATTCTTTCAAAAACCTGAGCATAAGTCTAATCACTATTTTAAAGATTTTTTTCTGATGATTGTAAAATATGCAGTATCTTAGGCTCCGTTTTATTGACTTCTCCCCCAATGTGTCACACTTTTTCTTCTTTACATGTCCAGTAATTTTTAAATATACAGGGTCCAGCACAAATAAAGATTTGTTTATTGTAAAATCTTTTATTACAAAATAATAAGTATGTAATTCTGTAAAATAACAATTACAGTCAAGCACACCATATGACACTTTAAGTGAAGTTCAAATTAAAACTATAAATTATTACACCCATATTATTACCTTACCAACCACACTCAAGCAGGCCTTACTTCTACCGGACCCTGTATTCTAGATACTGAGAATGTTGTGGAGACTGGATTATCTTTCTATGAATGGGGGTATTTGAGGGCTTTTGTTTTGTTTTGCTTTGGGTTTTTGTTTTTTTTTTTTGCTTTTTTCTTTCCAGTATTTAATTTACTAGATAATCACCTTGAACTAAGTTTAGTTTTATTTTTTTGTTAGATAACAAAATTCAAGCCATGTTTACCAAAACAATATAATTTAGCAGAATTCAAACTATAGTTTCTAACTCGCAGCTGTGGCCAATAACGAAAATCTCTGTAATGTTTATTCAGCCTTCCATCTGTGTTTCTTTTTTTAATTGTGTTTTTTCCATTACCATTTATCCCTCATTTATGCTCTTCCACCTCCACACACTTTCCTCCCTGCTACAGTCACTCAACTGTCGTCCATGTCCATGACTCCCTTTTCTTTTTTTGCTTGATTTCTCAACACCCCAAATCCCCAGAACTATACTCCTGCTTTCTATCTATGGGTCTGTCTCTATTTTGCTTGTTAGTTCAGTTTGTTCATTAATTTCCACATATAAGTGAAATCATATGGTTTTTGTCTTTCTCTGACTGGATTATTTCACTTATTGTAGCATAATGTTCTCCAGGTCCACCCATGCTGTTGCAAAGGGTAAATTTTCTTACTTCTTATGGCTGAGTAGTATCCATTATGTAAATATACTGTAGTTGTTTTATCTACTCAGATGGACACTGGGGCTTCTTCCAAATCTTGGCAATTGTAAATAACACTGCAATGAACACAGGGGTGCTTATATTCTTTCAAATCAGTGTTTTGGGTTTCTTTAGATAAATTCCCAGAAGTTGAATTACTGGGTCATAAGACAGTTCCATTTTAATTTTTTGAGATAACTCCATACTGCTTTTCACAGTGGCTATACCAATCTGCATTCCCACCAACAATGCAAAAGGGTTCCCCTTTCTCCACATCCTCACCAGCATTTGTTGTTTATTGATTTATTGACGATGGCCATTCTGACCCATGTGAGGTGATACCTCATTGTAGTTTTATTTTGCATTTCTCTGATGATTAGTGACATTGAGCATCTTTTAATATATCTATTGGCTATCCGTAGTTCCTCTTTGGAGAACTGTCTATTCAGGTCCTTTGCCCATTTTTTAAACTGAATTGTTTGCTTTTTTTGGTGTTAAGTTTTATAAGTCCTTTATAAATTTTGTATATCAGATGTATTGGAAAATATGTGGGCTGTCTTTTTATTTTGTCGATGTTTACCTTTCCTGTACAAAAGCTTTTTAGTTTGATGTAGTCTCATTTGTTTATTTTTTATTTTGTTTCCCTTGACTGAGGAAATATATCAGAAAAAATATTGCTACTAGCAATGTCTTAGATTTTACTGCCTATGTTTTCTTCTAGGGTTTTCATGGTTTTGGGTCTAACATTTAAGTCTTTAATCCATTTTGAATTTATTCTTGTGTGTAGGGTAGCAGGATACAAAATTAACATTCAGAAGTCAGTTGCATTTTTATATGCCAATTATGAACTATCAGAAAGGGAAATTAAGAAAACAATCTCATTCAAAATTCCTTCAAAAAGAATAAAATGCCTAGGAATAAATCTATCCAAGGATGTAAAAGACCTGTACTCAGAAAATTATAAGAGACTGAAGAAAGAAATTGAATAAGATACAAATAAGTGGAAGCACATACTGTGTTCCTAAATAGGAGGAATTAACATCATTAAAATGTCTATACTACGCAAAGCAATCTATAGATTCAGCATAATTTCCATCAAGATACCAATGATGTATTTCACAGAACTAGAAAAACTATTTCAAAAACTTATATGGAACAGCCAAAGGCCCTGAGTAGCAACAGCAATTTTGAGAAAGAACAAAGTTAGAGGAATCACACTACCTAATATCAAACTATACTAGAAGGCTGTTGTAATCAGAACAGCATGGTACTGGTATAAAAACAGACACATACATCAATGGAACAGAACAGAGAGCTCAGAAATGAACCCATGCCTTCAGAGTCAATTAATATTTGACAGAGAATGAAAGCACATACAATGGGATAGAGATAATTTATTCAATAAATGGTATTGGAAAATTGGACAGAATTGTGCAGAAAATGAAACTAAACCTCTATCTGTTGTTTTCCATTGAGAATTTTTTGAGTATCTCCCACATATGAAGAGTTGGGACAAGCAAGATTTTGAGGGGATTTTGGGCTCCTCTCAACTGTACTTCTTTCTTTCCTGGCTTCCTTCCTATCACTGTTCAGGTATTTTGGCAGTTCATACTATGTACTCTGATATCCCAAGTAAATCAAGGCTATATTTTTACTTAAGAGTAAGTTGTTTTTTGTAGCGGGCATTGGGGCATCTTTTAGGGGAAAAACTATATACAGATGAATCTCTCCCAGTGGTCTTCACTTCTTTCAAGGATTGAAAATTGTTTAATTTCAGCCTCCTTTTGTTTGTTCTTTAGTCACTTCAAAGAGTTATATTTTATATTTCATCCAAATTTTACAATTGTTATCTTCAGTGTAAGTAATCTAACATAAAATACACTGCTGTTAGCAGAAACAAAAGCAGGAGTAAGTTTTGTTTTTTTTTTCTAAATCTCCAAATCTCTAGTGCTAGCAAGGTTCTTCATGATTAATAGATCATCGACAAATGTATATTGAGCAAATTAATGTATATTTATATAAAAATATGACCTCACCTGGGAGGAAAGGATAGTGTGAAAAACAATATGATTCCCTTTTACTGCCAGGTCCCCTTGCAACTCATGATAGGCCTAATGATACCATTGTGGACCATTGACACAATTTTTGCCCTTGAGTCTCCCTGTAGTTTCATTTTGGACAATTTCTCCCAATCAGGCTTTTCAATTAGTTTTATAAACTTAAAGATCATCCCTCTCTTTTACTTTGCTATCTGTGAATTGAAGAGACATTCCAATTTTCAAGTGAACCTTAGAGACAGACATAGAAACTGCTCTTCTTGCTTGAATAACATGGAGATTCTCAAGGGAGAGAGGAGTGGATTTAGAAAACCTTTGCTTCCTTTTGATTCTTTTTTTCAACACCAGTGTTAACTGTTTAAAAAAAGAATTTGTCCATCACTTTGACTGAGGTTTTGTTCAATGGAAAGGCTTTGTATCATTTTGCTTTGCTTAAATGAATCAGCAGGTGAAATTAGGCTTTTGAGTTTTGTGTAGAAATCCAATTTCTATTTCCTACTTCAACTGTCACCCCTTAAACTCTTTTTACTATCTGTAAGCCTATGTTATATATTTTACCCAGTGCTTGTGAACAATCCAAATTTACATCATTGTTTCTATATTTATGTGTTTACCTGTGTTCTTGCCAGTTTTGTCTATAATAGATTTATAATTCCCAGAGATCACAGAACATGTTAATCAACTTGCTTTGTGGGTTGCCTTGCAATTGAGTTATGCACTGAACTTCATGAAAATTTTAATAATGGCTTCTAGGATGTAAAAAACATAGATGTCATAAAATTAACCTTTTCCTGTCTCCACTCTCCTGTTTGAAACACCTACAGATGCCCTGCCAATGGATTAAAGTTTCTAAACAAACTTTTATAATTTATTATTTCATTATATATTGAATATTCTTTCAATAAATATTTATGAGGATTTATTTTCTATTAGTCATCATTCTAGGTATGCAGGACTCAGTGATGAAAGATACTGAATTCGGTATTGTGATTCAGTGAAAAATGAAATAGAATATTGAGACCCTCATGCTTGGAGGGAGGAAGAAATTTGGAATAGCAAAGTATAAAGAAATAAACAGGAATTTTACATAATGGACAATAATGGACCTCAACTATGACCCACTCTACTTGAGAGGACTCCCAAAAGAAGCTGTGATTGAGCTGCAACTTAAACATAGCTAACAATTTTACTTAAAGCCAAGCCAGATTGATTTTCAGTTAGTGAATCTAGTGAGCATCTATTTCCATGGTGGTTCTCCTTGGCATATTGTCTGAAGTATGAATGAAGTGGGGAAGGGGAGTAAGAATGCTGTTTGGAGGACATTATTGTTCTTGGTAGGATAAGAACAGAGAGACAAGGATGATAAATAGTATGGTAAACTATTTGCCCTCCCTTCTTTTTCTGAGACTGTTGGGGTAATTCTGATTAACTTTTGGAAAGTGAGTTGAGGGTCTACAGAAGAAGGAGAGCTTGTAAGAGACCCTGGGCACAAATGGCGTTGCTTTAAGCAGTAATGAACAGCTATTATCTTTTACTATTGCCTCCAGTTACTAATTTTCTGATGTTCCCAATTTTCCCTTATTTATTTATTTATTTTTAAAAGATTTTATTTATTCATTTTTAGAGAGGGGAAGGGAGGGAGAAAGAGAGGGAAAGAATCATCAATGTGAAGTTGCCTCTTGAGCACCCCCTATTGGGGACCTGGCCCACAACCCAGGCATATGCCCTGACTGGGAATTGAACCAGTGATCCTTTGGTTTGCAGTCCAGTGCTCAATTCACTGAACCACACCAGCCAGGGCCTCCCCTTTTATTCTTTTTATTGAGAAGCAATTCTTTTTTAGTCTTAGGCCAAATGCTTCAGGGGGAACTTACCTACTGCTAATGCTTAGGTGGAACATGATACAGACCTATTCAATCAGTACATTCAGTCTTTACTATTCTCAGCGTAGGCCCGGGGTGTCAAACTCATTTTCACCAGGTGCCACATCAGCCTGGCCTTCAAAGGGTCTAAAGTAATTTCAACTCCTTAACAGTTAAGGAATAGTTACATTTATACAGTCCTAAAATTATTTTGCCCTTTGAAGGCAACAGCAAGGCTGATGTGGCCCCCAGTGAAAATGAGTTTGACACCCCTGGCTTAAGATATCAAAACAGATATGCTAGAGACTATCTAGGTACATTTTTCGAGTGCCTGTGGTGAAGACACTCATACAGTCGTTGATGTCAGCTCTGCCTATGCTTGAGCCTAAGCAGACAAAAGGAAAGCAAAGTCAAGACATGGAATCAGTTAGCAAATTAAGTTCTGATGACATCATATAAGCTGCAGACCCAGCCATGTCTGAATGAACTTTTCAGATATGGAAGCCAGGGAATCGTTGGCATGGCTTAATAATTTTGAGTTAGATTTTTTAAAGAGGACTTAAGTGAGAAAGTTTAATACAGAATCAGCAAAAAGACTTGCCATTTCATATCACTCCTCTCCATCCCCCTTATTCCTAGTTGGTGATGCAGTGCAGAGCTCTGACTCTGAGTATTTAGCATGGCTACTACTGAGTGATTGCAAATGATGGCTCAGTGCAACAGTGGCAGAGATGATCCCCCTAAAAGCAGTTGTCCTGTAAGCAACAGATCAAAATCAAAGACATGAAAATAAGCATGTCTCATAAGAACCCCTCAGAAATCACTGAAGAGACATGGAGGGCATGCTGCTGTCTAATGGTAATATAATGGGCCAAGTGCTCTGGTAGTTTGAGCCTTGATGTTACACATTACATTGATGTTACTACATTTGCACTCAATGGCAGGTTGGCTGGAATATTTGAATTATATAAAACTGGTGTGAGGTCAGCAGTTTACAAAATTAGAAAAGGCATTCCAAAGAGTGAGAATGGCATTGACAGATAAAGCATGAGAGAACATGGTATACGTGGGGAATAGTAAATAGCTGGGTATGAGTGAAGCAATGGATTATATTTTCAGGGGAAGAGGATGCATATAGCATTACAGATAGGTGAGGTTAGCTAGCTCACTTTCCCTTTTCCCAAAATATAGTAACACCTAAATTGTATTCTTTAGCCTGGCATCCAAGATTCATTTTTATATTAAACTTCCCCCTTAAATTTTTCGTCACCCAAACTCTACTTCTCCCTCCTTCACTGAGCCAGTGAATTGCTTTCTCCTAGTTTTTGCTCAAAGCCATTCTCCTCACCTAGAGAGCATCCTCCAGTGAATGCAACCTATTCTACTCCCTGACGTTAATTATAAATTGCTATGTATGGTAATTCATCTTTTAAAAATGCATCTGTGTTATCTTATCAAATTAGTTTGTAAGGCCTTTGAGGGGCAAAGGAGAGAACATTATGTTTCTCATTTTTCACCTCCTAAAGGGTCTAGCACAGTCCTCAGAATGTCATGTTCAATGAGCAAAGGTGTGCTGATTCGTGTATAAGATCATGGACTATCAGCATGTAGCTTTCCTTCAGCTTTTCATATACCAGGGGAATCCCAGGATCAGGCCATATGCCGGGATATCATATCTTCTTAAAAGGGATTTGGATGATATCGCACTGATCACAATCCAGGGACAGACACCCTTGCTCTCCCCACCTTAGTGTATCCTGGCAAGACCTCAACGGCTCCCTGGCACTGTTCAGTGGATCACATGTGGCACTTTTAGAGACTAGCAGCTATGGAGAGGGGCCCCATGGTGGGAAGCTTGTAGCCTATCTGCTAGTGACTACTATGCCATAGAATTTCCTAGGAGTGGTTGTTTTGTTTTGTTTTGTTTTGTTTTGTTTTGTTTTGTTTTTTCCCCAACCTGCAAAGGCATCACTTGCTGTCCAGCAGCTTTGCAGTTGACTCTAACTGTGTGACCTGCTAGCAATCCCAGAGCCATTTCCTCCTCTGGGACCACTTCCCAGCACACAGCTGAACAGGTAGGGAAAGGGCACTTAGGGAGAGGAAGTGCTGCTGCCTGGATGCCCATAAGCTGTCGTTACAGAGGGCAAGGATCTTGCTTTGGTGGCTTCTGGGATTTAAAGACTCATTTCAGGAATTGTGTTTTTCCTTTTGTGAAAAACCTTAACTACCCCCTTATATTTCAAATACTAAAAAGAACATTTAACAACTTAATCACATGAAGTATCAAAAGGGAACTGGCTGACACCTTGATGGATAAGAATAATGTAGAAAATTGTTTCCCAAATTATGTGCCTTAGATAACTAGTTCTGTCTGAGGCTAATGTCTGTTATGAGACAAAGGGCTTCTGTGATCAAATAGCTTAGGGAATTTCTGGGTTTTCCTACCACAAGATGTCTTACAGCTTATAATTTGCCCATGAACCTGATGAACCTCTAAGGGGTTGTTATAGAGTACAGTATTTGCCAAATATATTTGAGCACACAAACATTTTCATGAAAAAATACCAATTCATACTGTAGCAGGGTGCAGCCAAGGCGGAGCCCAAATAGGAATATGTAATGGGGTCCAGAACTCAGGATGCCCGGGAAATATTAGAAAAAATATATATAGGATGTCCTCACCCCCACAAGTCTGAACTAGGTGGGGGGGGACACATGGAGCAGGGCCATAGAGAGCTGTTTTGCCTAGCAACAGCTTTGCAGATAACCTCTGGCATGGTCATTTAAGATACCTGTAAATTTTAACTGGTTTCATAGATATGTTAAATAGTTGTGGCCATGCTTTGAGCCAGGGAAGTGGGAGTGACTTTAACCCATGATATAACTGGGAGGAAACTGCCTCTGGTTACAGTGCCTGCATGAGAGCTTGGAGATGATTGGCTCTATGCCATGGGGCCACACCTGCCCAGACTTACTATGGCAGCTCAGTAGAGCTGGAAGAATATGGGAATGCTGGCAGGTGTAAATGATTGTGGGAGGAGTTGGAAATGGTGTTGCAGAGGAAGATTGGCAAGGGGATTTAAACCCAGGCACGGCAGCCACTGGGGCTTTTTGGGACCACGTGGCTTTGGTGAAAGTTGGGATCTTGCAGCTTTGGGGTATGCTCTTTTTGCCATGTGGCTTAGGAGGCAAGAGAGACTTTGCCTGGAAGAAAAGGGGTGAAAGGATTCCTGCTGGTGGGCCATGAGAAGGTGGCACATGGTTTTGGATTAACTGGAGATCATGGTGTTGACACAGCTGATGGTGCCGGAACCGAGAGGCTGCCTGAACCATGGACTTCTACTTTTCCTGAGATACAGTACCCTGGACTGGGTAAAGGGGAGAAGGAAGGACTGTGCATTTGTGGGTATTCTAGAGGACTTTAGTATTTTTAATGAAGACATTAAGTCATTACTCTAAGACTGCATAACTTTTTAAATAAATTATCCCTTTCCTTTTTACAATCTCTGGCACTGAGAGACATCTTTCCCTGGTGGCAGGCAAGGTGAACCTAGTACGGGGGTGGGGATCCCTGGAGCACAAGGGTGGGTCCATTCAGTACTAGTATATCATTCGCCTCTCCCCAACCCCCACCCCAGGGTCTGTAACAGCACCTTCCTGACATTAGCATTTATGGAAAAAGCCATTCTAGATGTTTTCATGTGCAAGGAAGAAGGATAATTATAGTTTCCTTGTTAATGAAGTGCCGGTAAGTGTTCTTAGGTTATCTTCACAGACTGTAAAAGTTGCTTTCTGTTTGTATATGTATCTATATACATACTTATTTACTCATTCACTCATTCATTCATTCAGTAATGATTCAGGGTGGCAGGCACTACTATAAGGGGCTTCACTTTTCCTCTAGGCCTGTTGTAAGTCCTCCATAGAGTCTGTAACAGACTTTTCCTCTCTAGTTGTGCTATCCCCATGTCATAGAAAAAATCTGTAGTAGAGCTATATGACCTCCTTAAATGATGGCATTTCATTTGTTTTTTATGATCTGTTGGTTGAGAAACTGTATAATTTCAGGATATTGTGGACTTATTAAAATAGTGCGTTTCCGCCTGGCTGGTGTAGCTCAGTGGATTGAGCGCGGGCTGGGAACCAGAGGGTCCCAGTTTGATTCCCAGTCGGGGCACATGCCTGGGTTGCAGGCCGGGTCCCCAGTGAGGGCCATGTGAGAGGCAACCATACACTGCTCTTTCTCCCTCCCTTCTCTTCTCTCTGAAAATAAATAAATAAAATTAAAAAAAAATAAAAATAAAAAAATATTGCATTTGTGTTTATTCTAAGCAGCATGCTAAAATTCTATTTTGTATTTTTATGAGATACATACCATGTTGGTTTACAGATAGTATTTATTGTACATGTAGATTAAAGAATCTTTTAAAACAACTCATGTATCTCTAAATCTTTCTAACACATGGAATAAAAAACAGTTTTGTGAATCAGAGAGAAGTAAGTCTGAATATGAACTTAGTCACTGGTAAGTGGTATGACTGAAGAAGTTAAGTGACTTCCTTAAGCCTCATTTATTACAATGATTTGATGATTGGATCAGTTAACGTAAACAGACACACTGCATATAGGTGGCAGATCTCTTAGGCTCTCTTTCATTGAAGGCAGACATAAGACAAAACTGTGGTTAGAAAACACATTTTGAGATAAAAATGTCATGTTATAGTTGTCTTCATTTTTTTCTAGTTCCAAAGCAAACATGGAAAGAGATAATTCTCATAACTATTGGAATTTTAATAGATAAACCAGATGAAATTAAATAAATGATATTGAGTACTGTGTGCCAGATCTTACTGGAAGTGCTTTAGGTGGCTTTAAAGCATTTGACCCTCACAAAAGTCTTTTAAGACACTTTTGTTACCCCCAATGTCGTGGGGGTTTCGTACCTGCCGAAACCCGTGGGTGACCGCAACTCGATGCGTGAAAGAATCTCATACAGAGACATGCGGGGAAAGAGAGTCTGGGACCACGAGACCAATTCCTCCATCTCAGGAAAAGGCATCGTGGGTCACTTAGCCAGGGTTTTTATTAGAGGCTTTAGGACATATTTACATTGGATTGATTATTCATGGGATTAAGCAGAACAGGGATAGTTTTACTCATTAGCAGGGCATTAGGATGTAAATTCAGGTCTGGTGGCAGACAGGACCAGGGTAATGTAATATGCAGGGCTCAGCAAGCCAGAATTTTTAAAGATATATCTTTGCCAAATTCCTATTAGAGAATTCCTTCCACAGACATGATCCACACTTGCCTACATGGGAATTACACGGAACTGCACTCAAAATGCGTAAATTCTCATGACTACGTGTTAACATGCGTGTGGAAAACACTGCTACACCCAAGTTTTAAAGATGCCCAAGATTCCACATCTAAAAATTGGTAGTTCTAGCTTTTAAACTCAAAGTGTATTTTACCAGCAACTATGTTCTTGTAGTTTCAGGTATATATCGTGTGTAGGCCTCATTTGCCACGTTGTTCTAACTCATTGTTTTCAAGGACCTCATGGCATTGGAATATTGACAGGCCCTCCTATTTGCCTAGGAATAGCAATACTATTGTTAGGATATTAGTATATGTATTTAAGTTTTCCAACCCATTGCTATGCTAAAATACAGAAACTGCTATGCATCATGCTAAGAAATGGTTATTTTTTCAGAGAAATTAAAGCTAGATAATGAACATTCCTAAAGGCTTGAACTACATTATTCCAGTGAGATGTTTCAATGTTTTAGATAGCTAAAGACTGGTGCTGAGGAACAAGGAAGTTAGGAGATACTCAAAAGGTCATCTTGTTTATTCTCCTGAGGATTAGCTGCCAAATTTATTTAACAGTCTTACTCAGTGCTTCTAAGACTATGCATCCAAGACTATGCTAGTACTGGAGACACAAGAAAAATAAAGAACTATTCATCTCCTTGGGAAGCTCAAGATTTAGAAAGTATAACCAGTAGGTAAATAAATCATGACCTTGCCTTGCTATTAGAAGCATTTGTGAGAAGCTTATCAACATAGAGGAAGACAGGAATATCAATAAATAGTTCAAAATATAATAGAGTGGACTTCACAATTTTATTTGATAACTGTTAATGGCATATAATAATATGTCTAATGATAAGAAGTTTATTTTTGAGCACAGTCATACTCATTCTTGATTTTATCATTGGTGTTTTCAGATCTGTGTTCTCACCAACATAATAATGTAGTAGTTAATCATACCTGCTCTGGAATTGGATGGCATGGGTTTGAATCCACTTCCATAAATTAATAGCTCTCTGGCCTTGGGAAAGTTACTTAGCCCCCTCTAAGCCTTGATTTCACCATCTACAAAATGGGAATAATAAGTGAGATAAACCATGTAAACATTCAATACATGTTAAATGCAGCTATTTCTATTGTTGGTGAAGGGAAAATGGTGAAGTGTGAGACTAAAAACAATATATTTGTACATTTAGTTTAAAGCTTATTTTCATAGACAATAAGAAAGGAAAAATATTTTTATATATGAATTCAAGCACACATTTGAGAAAATGTGGGCACTTCTCTCACTGATGCTAATCATACCCATGTATTTAATAATTCACATAGTTGCCTATCTATATTGTTCACTATTCACTAGTCAGAATCACTGTTTGAGATAAACCATAGTCTCATTAAGCAAGAGGCTCATTCTTCTAGAGTGGTAGATGAGTTGGCCTGGGATTAAAACAATCATGAAAGCCTGTGGCTTAGTTTGCTCTTCCTGCCCTTGCCATGGTCCAGTCCATCCACAAAAGAGACCAGAAGAGAGTCAATTGTTTTTAGCATCAGATATGCTTGCCCTGGTGGCTTTGCTTTAGCTTGATGTACACAGATTTGGGATACTCCATAGATAATTTGGACTTGAATATTTATGCTTGTGCAAGGTTTACCAAAATTTCTTACCAAGAGAGAAAAGGGAATAATTCAAGCCATTTGATAATTTGGGGATAGCTATAATGATCCAAGTGTGGTTATCAGTGTTCTTTAAAATAAAATTGCCAACTTGAATAATGGACTCAGTGAAATTGACCAAATGTTTTACACTTGGTTAAATGTATTCTAGTTAGCCAATCAGCACAAACAACTGATTCAATCATTTGCCAAAAAGTTTTCATTGAAATAGTACACACAAGGTTTCTTTTCTTTTCTTTTCTTTTTTTTTTGTCTTTCTTTCCTGAAATCATGAGGTTGTGAAGAGAAATCACAGATGAATACCCACCCATAGTCCTTTTGTAGTCTCCATATGATCTAAAACATTACCCTAGACTGACTTTACAATTTTGATGAAAATGAAAATTTTAAATGGATGGACAATAGTATTCAGAAAACTTTGGTAATTACTCTATGTGTACATCATTGCCTTGTGCATTAAAGATATATTTTTAAAAAAGGGGTACTATATCATAAATTTATACAGAATGTTTATATATATATATATGATCATATACAATGTCCACATTTAATAATATACTATAATAATTAACTTCCTATATTTGATGCATTCAGATAAACTCTGCACTTAATTGTCCTAACACCCCTGGGTGCTGAAAGACAAGAATCATTAATGCTTTGTTAAAAATGACAGATCTCCGTCACAGAAATTGTTGACTTGCTCAATGTCATTCAGCCTGGAGAAGCTGGCATTAACCCCAGTCTCTCAGATCTTAGCAAGCAATTCTCACTTAACAGCTAGATGAAACAATAGGATCCATTTGGACCTAGCATGTTGATCCATTTGGACCATAATTAGATATAGGACTATCCAGAATATTGTTTGATTTCACAAAGTTCACTCATAAATAGCATGTTCCTTATGTTGCTCAATAGCTAACATCAGCTTTGGTATAACATTTGCGCCATGTAGAAATACTTTAATGCTTTTTTTGGCCAATCTTTGTAACTTTGCACACTTACGCTCACCAGTAGGAATCCAGGTTTTCTAGTTAGGCAGGAAGATATATGCCTAAGATACAAGCTCTGTTTGGGATGTACATATCTGCCTAATTACTAAAGAAAACTAATTCTTGCTAAGTGTTGATTTTATATACAAAAATAAAATTAAATCAGAGTGAAAAAAATTAGATGATTATATAATAAGAGTTAATAGGCCTCCTGCCAGAATTCCAGAATTACTAGATAAATCTATCATAATCATGAATACTAAATACAGAAATGTATGGATTTTTCCTCTTGAGAGTATATATTATGAAGCATTTTCACTGTTAAGGAAATAAATACAAAACACATGATATATTCAGTCTTTTGTTGGTGGGAATATATATGGATTCTGTTTAACTTTTTTCTATTTCCCTGTATTCTCCACATTTCTATAATAGTTACTCATTAACTTTATGGTTAATTCCATATTTTTATGGAATAAGAAACCCTAAACTGGCCATTTTGTGAATTAGCCACAAAGTGTACACAATTGTAAGGCACATACACTATTTATTCTTGCCTAAAGGTCTCTGTAGCAGAATTAGCTGATCCCTTTGCCAAGAAAGATCCTTCCCTATGTCCTTTCCTGGTTAACTTCTCATAATTTAGGTCTCATCTGGTCAATTAGAAGTCATCCTCACAAGTCCTTGCTGTCCATTCTGTAGTAGTTTTCAAATTTCTTCACATCACCACCTATTATGTACATCATAATTATTATCACAATCTAATATTTACCTTTTTTTTTCTTATATTAGATTTGGGTCTAATAGAATTTAAGCTTCATAATAATACTGACCATATACTGTTTCATTCATCAACACACCTACAATGCTCATGGCAGTACATAGGAGATGCATAATAAATAGTTTTTGAAGAATTGAGTCAAAAATAACTTAATGAGTGAATGAATTAATTGAGCTAAAATGGTAATCTACTAACCTTTTGGGCTGTATCTCCTGTTTAAACCCAGGATCAACCTGTATTTAGAGACGGTTAAGTTGTTCCAATGGCCACGTTCATACCACATCCTGCAGAGGATGTTGTCTTGTGTCATGACCCCCTTCCTTTGACACTGAGCGCTTTACCAGCACAGTTTTTCTTGAACAAGACACTGACCATCGCAAAAAGATACGTCATTGATAATCTATATTATCTGGGGGAAAAATAGAACATTTCATAGCTTAGAGAGCTGTTGGATTTGAACTAGTAAATATGAAATGAAAGGCTGTAGACTAGTATGTAAGTTGTCAACAAAATAGAACATATTTAGTGTAATCATAAAGGATTTTTCACAAATGCAGTTCATGGAATGGAAAATATGCAGTGCAGCCAATTTTCCACTTCAGGTCCCATAACGAAAGCTTTCCGAACTGACAGCTTACACTTTATTAAACAGAATGCAAAGTAATAAACACACATACAATCTTGTGGCTAATTGTATTTACTAACATTTCACGGTTACAGAAGAGAGAATATCTCTATGAGAAAAACTCCTGATCTTTTTTAAAATTTTTATTTATTTTTCTTTCTTTAATTTTCATATGTTTGCTTATTTTTTAAAGAATGTTAATATCTAAAGATAAGAATATCTGCTTATCTTTAAAGAATGTTAATACATTTCTTAAATTTAAGAAATATGTATTAAAACCCTACAATAAGCTAGGAACTATTCAAGATGCTGGGGATACTGCACTGAAGAAAAAAATATATATACATATTTCTCTTTAATGGCATATATAGTCTAGTGGGTAGAGGGAGACAAATATGTAATAAAAATAAATTACATCAGATAATGCTAAATATTGGGGAGAAAAATAAAGCAGGAATGGGAGTTATAAACTGTCAGCAGGGGATAGGGAGGAGGTATACCTGCAATGGCCTTAAGGTTGAAACATTTTTAGAAGTTTGAACCAATAGCAGTATAGCTGGAACTGACTGAGCAAGGAAGAGAGTGGTCAGAGGTGAGTCGTGGTGGCCTTGTAAACCAGATCATAGAGAGCATACTATAAAGACTCAGCTTCTGAGACAAGAAGGTATGAGGGAAAGAGCTTCAAACTGAATTAAACATTTTTGGTCAAATCAACCAGAGAGAGAGAGACTTTCCAGTTTCTGAGATGGGGAATATTATTGGGAGGATCAAATTTTGGTGGAGCATGAGTGTCAGGAGTTTGATTTTAGACATAATATTTTAAGAAGCCTCTAAGCAATTTGTTTATGAGTCTGCAACTCAGAGGACAGGTCTGGGAATTATAGGGTAGAGATAGCATTGAAAGTAATGATACTGAATGAGATGACTGAAAGAGTATTGAGTTCCATGAAGTTAGCCCCAGGCACACTTACATCTGGACGAGGAGTAGCCAGTTGTAGGGAAAATGGAGTCAGTTGGGCTCCCTCACTGGGATATCTGGGTGACTGTGGCTTGGCACTGTTCATGTGGCCTTGAGTAAGGTCCCGTATGGTAGAATGAAGCTCTGTTATATAACTAGAAGGTCAGTATTGGCACCTTGCCGGCTTGTGTGCACTTAGTATTTAAGGGAGTCACGACTCCTGCCTGGCTTGTAGCACGACTGGATTGCCCCACCCGGGAATAAAGGCATGTCAGACATCCTGAGAGCTCCACAAATTTTCTTCTGTCTACACGAATCCCGTGTGAACCTGCCCAGCCTTGAACGGCTGCAGGACACCAACAAAGTAGGAAGAAAATCAGCAAAGAGTATAGTGTCCTTGAAGCTTTCCAAATGACTTGGAGAATGGAGGGATTCACTCTGTTGTTATTAGAATAGGTATGAAAAAACAAAGAAGAAGAAACTGAAAAGACCATTGAATTTAGCAGGATGGAGTGACTGTGACAGGAGAAATTTCACTTGCATGTTGGGAGTAAAAGTCCAATTGGAGTGAATTCAGGAGAAAATATAGAGATGGAGGTGACTCTTTTGAGAAGCTTTCTATAAAGCGGAACTAAAAAGTAAATCAGTAGCCAAAAGGAAATATGGGAGTCAAAGAAAGAAGTTCTGAAGGTGAAAGAATTTATAGCATTTTTGTACTGTAATAGGAATGATCAGATAGAGAGGAGAAATGGAAAACTTAGCAAAGAGGAAAAAAGACTCACGAATGTAGGCGACAGTGTGGGATTGTTTGGGGTAGGGGTAGTATAGTAACGGCAAAAATACAACACAGATTAAAGAAAGTGATCATTGCTAGAGTGATACTCTGGAGCAGATGAGAATAAACAGGACCTAGAGCAAATGTAAGGATGCATACTTATTTGCAGTAACAAAAAGGAAATTGTCAATCAAAATTGAAATTGTTGATTATATTGGTATAGACCAGTCATTTTCAACTGGTATACTGCAAGAATGTTTAAAACATGCAATATCTGATTATTTAGTCTGAGGCCCTGGGGCCTTTTCCCTTAGATTGTCAAATAAAAAAAATGACAACATGCAATATGACAATAGCCATCCAGTGTGAATGAACAAAAATCATACCTATTTTCTGTCAGTCTGGCCAAAACTATATCTTTTGGTGTGCCACAGTACTTTAGTAGTTAATTTTTGTGTGCCGTGAGATGGAAACGGCTGAAAATCACTGGCAAAAGACAATAGAAAAAGTATTGGTGGTGACCATGGATCTCCCGTGCTTACTGTTCCTTTTTTCTAAGTAAAATAGGAAACATGGGCTTCATCTGTAAGTGAGGATTGGAGAGGTATTGTAGAAAAGTTGAGGAAGATTTAAAATTGTCTTCCGCAAGTATGGGAGAGTGAATGAATAACAGAAGAGGTTGGCAGACTTTCCATGAAGGATCAGGTAGTAAATGTTTTAGGCTCTGGGCCATCTGGAATCTCATAACTTCTCACTTCTGGCTTACAGTGAAAACAGCTGTAGACAACAGTATTTGTAAAAGAGACATTGAACTGGATTTTGACTGTCGGGGCCACAGTATAAGAGGCCATCTGAGAGGAGGGGTCATGAAAAAGTAAGGCTGTTGGATACATTGTGTATTTTTTCAACCAATTTTTTAGTGTTGAGTAAATGGAAAATCTGGCTTAACCCATGTTGAGGTTTTGCAAGGTAAAAGTAATGAATAGAGTGAAGTAAAAGGCAATGGAGCATGTATTCAAAGTAACTATTATAATAATTAATAGTGGGATCTAACAAGGCTCATTAAAGAGGAGGAAAGGACAGGAGGGTGGGAAAGAGTAAAAACAATAATAGTAGGCTCAAAGGATTGTGATTGCAGTTGCAGAAATGTTGGAGTGAGCATATTCGAGGGAGTACATTTAAAAAGATAGGAAATGTTCTCACCACCAAAAAGAAATGGTAATGTGATGTGATGGAGGTGTTAGCTAATACTATCGTTGTAGTCATTTCACAATAAACGTGTATCAAATCAACACATTGTAGACCTTAAACTTACCCACTGTTATACGTCAATTACATCTCAATAAAACTGGAAAAAAATATAAAGTAGGTGTTCCTCAGTAAGTGAGGTGGTCAAATTGATATTATTGAGGGAGTGCAGTTGCTAATAATAACACGACCCAAGAAATGTCAGCGAGAGTGAGGGACTGTTATTGGGAAGCACACGATCTCTGGAGGAAAGGAAGTCAACATATGGAGAGGCCAGCAGATTGAAAGAATCATTCACAGACATACTTAATTCACAGTAAACTGAGATGGGTAATTTTAGATAGCGACAGTAAACCAAATGATAAAACCTCCACGGAATAATACTGGGGAATGACTGAGAAAAGAATGGGTAATGGGGGTGTAGTCTGATGGATGAAGCTTCAAATCTGTAAATGTACTTTGGAAAAAAAGGAGGAAGATGTCTGGAAGCCACAGTGAGGAGCGAGGAGGACCCTCACATACCTCCAGGTAGCATCAGGGATGTGGAAGGAAGAAAAAAGTCACCACTGAGAGTACCGTGGGGAAAGAGCATCCTCATAGGAGAATAAGGTCACAGAGCAAGAAGGTGAAGTTAATGTTCAAAGAGGTGTTGGAAATATAGAAGGTTTTGCTCATTTCTGACCCTCAGGTCGAGCATACACTGGAGAAATGTTTTGGGGGTTGGAGACTGGCTGAGAAGGACACAGAAAAGGATATGCATAGAGTGAAATTGGAAATGAAACTGCGGGATTATGTGGGATTCCTAGACTGAAACAAGAATACAAGGCACAGAGAGATTGGTCCTGATATACAGGCAGATGGTGATGAGGTGGTGCTTGCTGGAGAGGAAGGAGGAATGTTATTATTGCCCAGACATACCTAAACAAGGGCAGCATCGCATTCCTCAAGATCATCTGACACTTGATTCTCAGCTATGGTTTGCGGCTTTGCATCATAGGAGTTTTGCTTTTTGCTCAAGAACTTTAAGAAATTTTTAAATGTGAAGAATTACTTGCTTTAATTCTTAAAGTGATCTAATAGTTAAAAGTCCTCCCCTCCTCCCAGAACAGGGCTGGCATTCTCCCTCACCATTTTTGGTTAACTTTTGTCTATAACTTTGCCATCCCTATGGAGATTTTGGCTTTTCTTATTTTTTTGATAGGCAGATAATCTTAAATTGAAAGCCACTGCAACTCTGCAATGACAATAAAGTTCTGAAAGCCATGCTTTTCAAGAATAAAGATTACGCTGAGCTGCTTTTTTTTTTTTTCCTGTGGAGTTTGTCCTGTTCCACTTTCAAATATAAAAAAAGCATCAGTCTCTTCCCTCAGGTTGTTCAAAGGTTATAAATACTTTTTATAACAAACAGAGTACTTGGATGATAATGCTTATTGGGGTAAAACATTTCTGAAGATGGGAAAATGAGCTCACGATATAATAGCAACCTATTGTATATTTAGAGCGTGGGCGACTATATTGTTTATCATCCAATCCAGGACTCTTTTTAAAGGGGGTGCTGTGAATAATTAATCTGGGACAGCAGGCACTATATTAGTGTGCTGCTAAGCTGCTTTAACAAAGACATCCCAAAATACAGAGGCTTAAATAACATAGAAGTTTATTTCTCTCACATAACGTTCCAGAGGTGCGAGTTTGAAGATTGCAGAATAGCCTGTATTCTTTTATCTCTGTAAGTCTAAGGGCTGATCCATTTGTAATAATTTTTCAGAAAACAGGAGGAGGAAACAGAGAGTAGAAGCAAGCAGCAACTTTTTAAGAACTCGATGAAAAAAGTACACACCACTTTATTCACACTGACTGATATGTGCCATCGGACAGAAAATAGCCATATGGCGTATGTAGCTGCATGGGAGGTTGGTGGACTTTTATCTTAAGAGAAGAAGATATGGTTTGGATATGGTTGTCAAGCACCTCTAAGTGATCCATTTACACATGTGTGAAATAATTTTTCTTTTTAAACAAATATTTACTTTACGTACTTGTAGAGAGAGGGCAAAGGAGGGAGAAAGAGGAGAGAAACATCGGTTGGCTGCCCCCAGCCAGGGCCCAGCTCACAACCCAGGCACATGCCCCTGCCAGGAATCAAAATGGCTGGCGTGGCTCGGTGGGTTGGGTGTCGTCCTGCAGACTGAAGGGTCACTTCTGTAAGGTAACTTTAGTCCCAGACTTCCAACCTGTGCTAGAAGAGTGATCAGCTTATCCAAATAAAAAGTCAGATGATAAATATTTTAGTGGTGATATTGTCTCTGTCACAACTATGGCACCCTGTTGTACTTGGAAAGCAGCCATAAATAATACCTAAATGAGTGGACATTGCTGTGTTTCATTAAAACTTCACAAAAATAGGCAGCATCTGCCTTTGGTCTGTGGGCCATAGTTTACCAACTCCTGATATAGTGAAGTCCCCTCCATTTTTCAGATGAGGAAACAAACCAGTGTTTCAGTCATGTTTTCAAAAGAAAAACAATGATTTTATTCACACAAGCGCTACCTTGTCATTTTACCTTCTGTCCAGACCTCTGTATGGCGTAGTATGCCTCTACGTAGTGTTGTCCTTTCACTTCAACCGTTAGATAACTGTGGTAGAATGCGGTCATCAGTCACTTGACCAGAAAGTGTGCTACCAGCCAAAGCAAAAATACTAAGTACTACCATGTACATACTTGATAAATACACATCTGTGCATATATATCTATAATGCCATATTTGAATTGAAAATTAAAGTTAATAATATGTTTATGCCTTTTTTGCTCACTGGAACATCAAAAGAATGCTGAGGGTGTTAAGACCCATGGAATTATCTCCCTTTCACCTGTGAAGACCCTGACATTTGAATTGTCTTAATCACTTTACCCAGGGCCACACAGTTACTACAGGGCACGAGGGTATCCTACTCCATAGAACCTCTTTCTTTTGAACTTGAAATTAAAGTTTGCCTTAATGGACTGTTTGTCGTTTGTTTTGTTTCCTGGAAAATAGAAACAGATCACAGACTCATAGGATTCTAAGGTGGAATGGAATTTAGAGATCACTGTGTCAATTGGACAATTGGAAAAACAAAGGTGCCACCATGTTAACATCTGCCCAAAACTTTTGAGCTAATTAGTGCTAGAAGCAAGGCAGAAATCTATCACACAAGAATTTTTAAGCCTTTTGCTTATTTAGCTCTTTCTGGAGTCAAAACTCTGAATAACAATACCATAGTGACATCCAAGTGGCTGGCTCTGTTTTGTACCCATGATTTCTCAAATTGGCTTCATCAAAGAGACCAATAAACACTCGAAGCATTACTAAAGAAATAAATGCCTTATGCCATGTTTTGAAGACCTAAATAGTACACTTATTTCAATACTTAAAAATTGTGATAAAGTATACTGATTGGTCTTGAGATTTCTACCATAAACTTTTCAATGAAAGAAAAATAGCTTGATAGATATTTTACATGTTTTAAAGTAAATGCATGCACATATTAATAGCTTTTATGGGCTTCTGGGATACATTATTGAGGTTGTGTTTCTTATGTTTTGGATAGTATATGTTTTCTACCGGATTTTGTTTTATTTCTTTCTAACATGAATTATAAAACACATACCATTTAAACCTTTGAATTGTACAAATTTAATCAATAACATCATTCCTTGAGCCAGAAAGTTCATGCAGGGAATCAGCATGTGCCCTTTAAGGAAAAATGCTATTCAGAGATCCAAGAACAGCACTACCACTTACAAAGATAATGCTGAGCATAATTTTAGGCAGGAGTGAAAAATCACTTAATGTGCATGGCAGTGAGAAGTATTTGCCCTCAGGTGGAAGCCAAGTCTCTACAATCAAAACCAAGTTGAACACTGAGAGTGAAATGAGAGGCTCCAACTTAAGTTCCATGAGGATCAATTCTACTCAAGCAGAATGTCGTTTCATGGAAATTTTACTGGAATTGGCTTTGAAACAAGGTTCCTCTGCTTAATTTAGGAAAAAGGCTCAGAAAAATGAAAGAACCCCAGCCTTTCTGGAAGAGAGAAAAGCTTACATTGCTTTTTAAAGGACAGCTCAAAAAGGTAAGAACAGGAAGAATAAAAGAAACAGAACTGAATGACAAAAATCACATTGTTAGATAAGAGTAGCAGGATGGCAGCAATGTAGAACATGGGCACAGAGGAAATGAGAAGCAGGTTGACATTAAGTGCTAAAGATATTAAAGAAATTAAAGCAAGCTAAAATATGCTGTCGATGGTGAAAGTACACACAATTACTATTTGCCTTTCTTAAGGAGTTTATCTATATTTTCTACACTTTCTACAATGTAAATAACTGACACTTAACCAACAAGGACATACAGAGGGCCCAGAGACATATGAAAAGATGCTCAGCATCACTAGCCATCAAAGAGATGCAAATTAAAACCACAATGAGATACCATCTCACACCAGTCTGAATGGCCATCATAAACAAAGCAACAGACAAGTGTTGGAGAGGATGTGGAGAAAAGGGAACTGTAGTGCACTGTTGGTGGGAATGTAGTACACTGGTGAAGCCACTGTGGAAAACAGTATGGAATTTCCTCAGAAAACTAAAAATAGAACTACATTTTGACCCAGCAATTCCCACTTGGATTATATCCTAAGAGCCCTGAAACACCAATCCAAAAGAACCTATGCACCCCAATGTTCATAGCAGCACAATTTAGCCAAGTGCTGGAAGCAACCTAAGTGCCCATCAGCAAATGAGTGGATTGAGAAACTATGGTACATTTACACAATGGAATTCTACCCAGCAGAGAGAAAGAAGGAGCTTATACCCTTTGCAACAGCATGGATGGAGCTGGAGAGCATTATGCTAAGTGAAATAGTCCAGGCAATGGGGGGCAAATACCATATGATCTCATCTTCAACTGGAACATAATCAGCAAAAGCAAAGAGCGAGCAAAATATAACCAGAGATGTTGAAATTAAGAACAATCTAACAATAGCCAGAGGGGAGGGGGAAGGGGACTGTGGGGAGAAGGGTTTTCAGGAACTACTATAAAGGACACATAGTCAAAGCCAAGGGAGAGGGTGGAAGCAAGGAACGGAGGTGGGTTTGGATGGGGTGGTGGGGGGAGGGCAGAAAATGCAAACTGTAATTGAACAACAATAAAATAATTTAAAAAATAAAAAAAAGTAACGAGGCCACTAACTTACATCATACCAAAAATAAACTCACAGTCGATAAAAGACTTAAATATAAGTCATGACACCATAAAAGTCCTAGAGGAGAATCTAGGCAGGAAATTTCAGATATGCTGCACAGCAATATTTTCACTGATACATCCCACAGGGCAAAAATATAAAGGAAAGAATAAACAAATGGGACTACATCAAACTAAAAATCTTCTACATGGCTAAAGAAACATCAACAAAATGGAAAAGGAACCAACCATATGGGAAAACATATCTGCCAATAATACCTTGGACAAGGGTTTGATCTCCAAAATACATAATGAACTCACGCGACTCCACTTCAGGAAGATAAACAATCCAATTAAAAAATGGGCAAAGGATGTGAACAGACACTTCTCCAAGGAGTACATACAGAGGGCCCTAGGCTCATGAAAAAATGCTCAACATCACTAGCCATCAGAGAGATGCAAATTAAAACAACAGTGATACCACTTTACACCAGTCAGAATGGCCATCATTAAGAAATCAACAAACAACAAGTGCTGGCAAGGTTGTAGAGAAATGGAAACTCTAGTACACTATTGGTGGGAATGCAGACTGGTGAAGTCATTGTGGAAAACAATTTGGAATTTCCTCAGAAAACTAAAAATGGAACTGCCTTTTGACCCAGCAAATCCACTGCCTGGATTGTACCCTAAGAATCCTGAAACACCAATTCAAAAGAACATATACACCCTAATGTTTATAGAAGTGTTATTTACAATAGCCAAGTACTGGAAGCAACCTAAGGACCCATCAATAAATAAGTGGATCAAAAAACTATGGTACATTTATACAATAGAATACTACAGAGCAGAAAAAAAGAAGGAGCTCTTACCCTCTGTGACAGCATAATTGGAACTAGAGAGCATTATACTAAGTGGAATAAGTCAGGGGGTGAAAGACAAATGCCATATGATCTCACCTATAAGTGGAAACTAATCAACAAAAGAATCAAATGAGCAAAATAGGACCAGCGACAAGGAAATAAAGAACAAAGTGACAGTGATTAGAGGAGAAGGGAGAGGGGGATAACATGGGAAAGAAGGGGAAGGGGCAAACAAAGGAACAAGAATAGAGGACTCATGGGAATGGACAAATGGGTGGGATTGACTGTGGGAGTGGGGGGTGATGGGGTAAGGGAAATCAATGGGGAAAAAGGCAGCACAACTGTAACTGAACAACAATAAAAAATAATAAAATATAGAAATAGAAATACCTGATAAAATATCCAAAAATCCTAATTATAGAGGAACTCAACTATTAACATTGTTGGATTTTTTTCAAAAAAAAGTTTAGGACCTTGCTGAAATGATAATACAATGCACATTTGAAAGTGTTGCTAATAGACCCATTAATAGTGTTAAAAGTTTAATATTATTGCTTCTTCAAAGATATTGATTTTTAAAACTTGCATTTCTTTTATTTTTATGTTTTTCAGTTTCTTTGAGATATAATTGACTTATATCACTGTATAAGTCTCAGCTGTACAGCATACTGTCTTGACTTACATATATTATGAAATTACTACTACTATAAGTTTAGTTAGCATCTAGGGTCTCATATAGATACAAAAAAAAGGAAATCAAAAGAATTGTTTTCTTGTAGTGAGAATGCTTATGATTTACTCTTTTAACGACTTTCATATAAATCACACAGCAGTGTTGGCTATAGACATCATGCTGCATGTTACACGCCTAGTACTCAGTTATTTGTAACCAAAAGTCTGGGCCTATTGACTGCCTCCCTTCTATTTCATTCCTCATCAACCCTTGCCACTCTGTAAGCACAAATCTGATCCATTTTTCTATGCTTGGTTTTGTTTTTATTTTTATTTTCTACACATAAATGAGATCATACAGTATTTATTTTTCTCTGAGTTATTTCACTTAGTATAGTACCTTCTGGGTCTATCCATATTGTTGCAAATGGCAAGATTTCATTCCTTTTTAATGTGGAATAATATTATATTACATATAATACATATTAATTTACATTATGCATAATGTAAATTGATAAAGAAGCTGTGAGATATATGTGTATATGACTATATATGTCTATATATCTATATATAAATCACAACTCCTTTACTTATTCATTCCATTCATCTATCAGTGGACATTTATATTTCCATCATTGTAAAACATGGGGTTGCAGATATATTTTCTTTTTTCTTTTGTATTTATATTCTTTTCCCATTTTTCCTTAAAATTATTTTTTTATATTTCCATCTTCCCACCCTCCTCCCCTTTGGCAGCCTTCAGCTTGTTCTCCATATCTATAGGCCTGTTTCTGTTTTCTTTTTTCCTTTTTCTCTTTTTTAAAAATATATTTTATTAATTATGCTATTACAGTTGTCCCATTTTCCCCCGTTTATTCCCCTCTGCCCCACACCTCCCCCCCCCATTTCCCCTTTTAGTTCGTGTCCATGGGTCATACATATAACTTCTTTGGCTTCTATATTTTCTATACTATTCTTAATCTCACCCTGTCTATGTTATACCTGCCATTTATGCTTCTTACTCTCTCTGCACATTTTCCCCTCTTTCCTCCTCCCACTCCCTGTTGATAACCTTCCATGTGATCTCCATTTCTGTGGTTCTGTTCCTGTTCTAGTTGTTTGCTTACTTTGCTTTTGCTTTTGTTTTAGGTGTGGTTGTTAACGACTGTGAGTTTGCTGTCATTTTACTGTTCATATTTTTTATCTTCTTTTTCTTAGATAAATCCCTTTAACATTTCACATAATAAGGGTTTGGTGATGATGAACTCCTTGAACTTGACCTTGTCTGGGAAGCGCTTTATGTGCTCTTCCATTCTAAATGAAAGCTTTGCTGGATAGAGCAATCTTGGATGTAGGTCCTTGCCTTTCATGACTTGATATACTTCTTTCCAGCCCCTTCTTGTCTGCAAGGTCTCTTTTGAGAAATCATCTGACAGTCTTATGGGAAGTCTTTTGTAGGTAACTGTCCCCTTTTCTCTTGCTGCTCTTAAGATTCTCTTCTTATTTTTAATCTTGGGTAATGTAATTATAATGTGCCTTGGTGTGTTCCTCTTTGGGTCCAACTTCTTTGTGACTCTCTGAGCTTCCTGGACTTCCTGGAAGTCTACTTCCTTTGCCGGATTGGGAAAGTTCTCCATTATTTGTTGAAATAAGTTTTCAATTTCTTGCTCTTCCTTTTCTCCTTCTGGCATCCCTATGGTTTGGATGTTGGAACATTTAAAGATGTCCTGGATGTTCCTAAGCCTCTCATTTTTTTTTTTTTTTTTGAATTCTTGTTTCTTCATTCTTCTCTGGTTGAATGTTTCTTTCTTCCTTCTGGTCCACACCATTGATCTGAGTCCCAGTTCCTTCCCATCACTATTGGTTCCCTGTACATTTTCCTTTATTTCACTTTTCATAGCCTTCATTTTTTCACCTAATTTGTGATCAAATTCAACCAATTCTGTGAGCATCCTGATTACCAGTGTTTTGAACTGTGCATCTGATAGGTTGGCTATCTCTTCTTGGCTTAGTTGTATTTTTTCTGGAGCTTTGATCTGTTCTTTGGTTTGGGCCATTTTTTTTCTCGGCGCACCTGTTATGTATAAGGGGTGGAGCCTTAGGTGTTCACCAGGGCAGGGTAACCCACATTGTTGTGTTGTGACGCTGTATGTGGGGGAGGGATCTGAAAGGGAACAATGGCACTTGCTCTGCTCTCTGCCGGCTTTCAGTCACTTCCCCCGATACCCACAAGCAAATTGGGCCCTTCTGTGCTGATTCCTGGGTGGATGGGCTTGTGTACATTCTAGGACCCTGTGGGTCTCTCCAATGAACTCTCCTGTGAGGCTGGGAGTTTCTCTGACTGCCACCTCAACCCCAACAGGTGTTTTCAATCAGAGGTTTGAGGCTTTATTTCCCCACGCTGGAACCCTGGGTTGCACAGTCTGTTTTGCTCCCCAGCTGTTCCCTTATCCACATTCAAATGTGGGACTGCCTGCTCCACCAGCCGCAGGCTCCAGGTCCGCCAGCTGCCACCTTGCTGTGAGCCTTCTCCACCCCGCTGCTCAGCTCCGCCCCTCCTACAGGTCTGGATGAATGTGTCTTCTTTAATTCCTTGGTTTCCATACAGTTTGATTTTATGTCAGTTCTGGGTTTTTTTGTTTTTAAATTGTTGTTGTCCTTCTTTTGGTTGTGTGAGGAGGCACAGTGTGTCTAACGACACCTCCATCTTGGCTGTAAGTCTGTTTCTGTTTTCCTTATTCATTTATTTTGTTTTGTTTTTATATTCCATATATAAGTGAGGTCATAAGATATTTGTCTTTCTATTTGACTTCTTTTACTTAGCATAATACCCTCTAGGTCCACCTATGTTTTTCAAATGGCAAGATTTCATTCTTTTTTATTGCTGAATAATATTCCAATATATATAATACATCTCTACCCACTCATCTCTTGATAGATATCTAGGTTTCTTCTATATCTTGGCTATTTTATTAATGCTGCAATGTATTTAGAGAGGCTTATATCTTTTCAAACTAGTGTTTTTGTTTTTCTTTGGATGAATACCTAGAAATGAAATTGATGGATTGTATTATAGCTATATTTTAAATTTTTTAGGAATTTCCATGCTGTTTTCCATAGTGACTGTAATAATTTACAATCCCACCAACAGTGCACAAAAGTTCCCTTTCTCCACATCCTCATTGACACATGTTATTTGATAGTGTATTGATGATAGCCATTCTGACAGGTATGAAGTGGTATCTCATTGTGGTATTAATTTGCATTTCCCTGATGATTAGTGATGCTAAACTTCTTTTAATATGTCTATTGACCATCAGTTTGCCCTCTTGGGAGAAATGTCTATTCAGGTCCTCTGTCCATTATTTAATTGGATTGTATTTTTGTTGATGGTATCCTTCACTGTGTCAAAACTTTTAAGTTTGATGTAGTTCCATTTGTTTATTTTTTTGTCGTTTCCCTTGTTTGAAATATATCCAAAAAGATATTGTTATGAGCACTATCAGAGTTTACCACCTATGTTTTCTACAGGTTTTATGGTTTTGAGTCTTACATTTAATTCTATAATGCATTTTGAGTTTATTTTTTTCTGTAGTGTAAAAAAGTGGCCCAGTATTTTTTCGCATGTATCAATCCATTTTTCCAACACCATGTATTGCAAAGGCTGTCTTTAACCCATTGTATATCCTTGCCCTGCTTCTCATAGATAAATTGACCTTATAAGTGAGGATTTATTTCTAGACTCTTCTATTTCATATTTGTGTGTGTGTTTATACCAGTACTGTACAGTTTTGATTATTTTAGCTTTGTAGTATAGTTTGGTATCAGAAATTGTGATAAATTCCCACCTTTTTTTTTCTTCTTCTTTATACAATTGAAACTGGCAGACAGCAGAAGCACCAGGCTCAGAGAGAGGGAATTTTTTTTTTTAATGAGATAGAAACATCGATGTGAGGGAGAAACATTGATTGGTTGCTTCTTGTACACTCCTGGACTATGAAACCAAAGCCACTACCTAAGCAAATGCCCCAAATGGGAATCAAACCCATAAACCTTCAGTGAACAGGACAATGCTCCAACCACTGAATCACACTGGCCAGGCCTCACTTTGTTCTTACTCAAGATTTATTTGGCTATTTAGAGTCCTTGCGATTCCATATAAATTTGAGGATTATTATTCCTAATTCTAAGATGAATGCCATTTGTATTTTAATAGGGATTGTATTGAATCTATATGTTACTTTAGGTAGTTTAGACATTTTAACATATTACAATACATAAGCAAATTATATCCTTCCATTTATTTGTATCTTGTTCAATTTTTTTCTTCAGTGTCTTATAGTTTTCAGAGTATGGTTCTTTCCCTTTTTTAGTTAAATTTATTCTAAGTATTAATACATTTTGATGCAATTGTAAATGAGATTGTTTTCTTAATTTCTTCTTCTGATTGTTCATTATTGGTGTATAGAAATGCAACAAATTTCTGCATAGAGATTCTGTATCCTATATCTTTACTTACTAAGGTCATTTCTTAGTTCTGATGGCTTTTTGGTGGAGTCTTTATGGTTCCCTTAATAGAGTATCATGTCATCTGCAAGGAATAAGAGTTTACTTTTTTCTCTCCGATTTGGATGCCTTTTATTTGTCTTCTCTGATTGTTGTGGGTGTTCCTTTTAGAAAGTTTTTCAGTTTTCAAACTCTGATGCCTTTTCTTTCTTCTCTTTCCCTCTTTCTATCTCCTTCTTACCTTCCTCCCTCCCTCCTATATTTTTCTTTCTTTCTTCCTTTCTGCCTTTCCTTTTCTTTCTCTTACCCTTCCCTTCCCTTCCCTTCCCTTTCCACTTTCTGCCAAATACTTCTAGTATTATACTATGTTGACTAGGAATGGTGACAGTTGGCACCCTGTCTTGTTCTTGATATTAAAAAAAAAAGCCTTCTTTCCCTGGATGGTGTAGCTAGTGGGTTGAGCATAGGCTGCAAACCAAAGGCTTGCCAGTTTGATCCTCAGTCAGAGCACATGCCTTGGTTGTGGGCCAGGTACCCACTGGGGACCACATGAGAGTCAACCACGCATTGATGTTTCTCTCCCTCTCTTTCTCCCTCCCTTCCCCTCTCTCTAAAAATAAGTAAATAAAATCTTTAAAAAAGAAAAAGCTTTCAACTTTTCACTATTGAGTATGATATTAGCTTTTAGCTTATCATATATGGCTCTTATTATGTTGAAGTGTGTTTTCTATATCTAATTTTTAGGAGTTTTTATCATGAACAGATATTGAATTTTATCAATTATATTTTCAGTGTCTGTTGAGATAATCACATAATACTTTATTTCATTCTATTAATGTGATATATCACATTGATTAATTTGCATATGTTGAGTCATCCTTGCATCCCAGGTATAAATCCTACTTGATCATGGTGAATGATGCTTTTGAGGTATTGCTGAACTATGTTACTATTTTATTGAGAATTTTTAAAATTGTTGTTCAAGTACAGTTTTCTCCATTTCCCCCTACCACTCCCCCTGCCCTACCATCCCTGCCTCCCACCCTCAAACCTACCCCATTAGGCTTTGTTCATGTGTCCTTTATATATGTTCCTTGACGACCCTCCCCTGATTTTCCCCCATTATTCCTCCCCTCCGTCTTCTCTGGTTACCATCAGTTTGTTCTTTATTAAAATATAGTATATGATTAGTATATCATCTAGCATGTATCAGATGGTTAAGTGGTTAGTCAGCTACCTTGTATATAATGCATATATTTCCCTTGAATAATAACCAATTGTAGAAAAACATGATGTTTTGTTTTGAAACAAAATTTGTAAAAAAAGCAAAACTTCACAGCTGCTTTATAGTCATATGTTTATGTTAAGTTCTTTTTGTTTATCTGTGTCTTTATAACCAACTGGGAACTAATTTTCACCAGAAAAAATGTTCTATTTAAATCATTAGCATTTTATTGTATATATTGAATTAATTTTATATACCACCAGACATTAAATATAGATGAGTTAAAGAATTAAAACAGTAAATAATTGCAAAGTAATAATTGTTGTTGCCTGAAATGTTGGTATAGTATGGTCTATATCAATGGACCATGCTGTTAAATCATCAATCAATTGAACTATCACCCAATTGCCATCACATTTGTAGCATGTCTTTCTGTCTATAGTGTACTTACTAAGCACTAAGCGCCCAGTCAGAACATACCAGGGAAGAAGTGGGGAAATGAAGTCATGCTTTCCAAAAGACAGGACAAGAAATAGACTTTTATGTTACTATTACTTACCTTATATTAAAAAAAAAAACAGTTATCTGGCCTAAAATTGTTATAATGTTATTGACCTGTTTGGCATAAGTATATATGGTAAATATACTCGTTGGCATAACACTAAAATATGTCTATTACCAAAGAAAACATTTTGGATTTCCTATGCTTAACTACATGGTTCTCCAATATTTTTTCCTATTGTCAAAGTTCCTGCTTGGCATTTTCTCATAATGTACATTATCCCATCATGTATTCATGTATCATAGGAAACATATTTAGGCAGTTCTAAATATCTATTACAAGTTTTCTAGTTTGTAGGTTCTGAACCATTCTATTTTATATATATTTTAACAATTTAATAATATTTTAGCAATTTAAACATGTTCAGCTATTCACAGCCCCAGTTCACATATTTTAAGAAATCTTATAAATGTTCTTTATGTTGTTTCCTTTTAATGGCCCAATGTTACATGATGTTTAACTTGATTGACAAGACCTTTTATTGGTTTACTTAGTTTTGTTGAACTCACATCAAAAGCAGAATTGCCTTCTTTCAGGTTTTATATGTAACATTCATATTTATTGTCATTTTTTCAAACCCAAACACTTTATAATATTCCTTTTTTTTTTCTTTTAATTTCAATTTAAGTAGAGAATTCTAGAACACAATTTCATCCTTCATTTTTTTTGGACTCTTCCACCTTTCCTTCGGTGATTTGTACAACACCTAAATATAGCTATTGATCCTTTTTTGTATGCTTTTTCATTGAATCATTTATTTGTCCGTGTTCCAAGGTTTCAAAATGTTGACTTTTTTTTCTGAAGGAAGGAAGAAACTGTCTTTTATAAACTGGAATGAAACTCCCTGCCTTTCTTATACAGCACTGACATATACATTCTTTCTCTCATGTTGAGCGTTTAACAGGAGAAAGTTATATTTTTATAACTTTCTGCCCTCTATTTGAAGACATATTGAAATTTTTGCATGTAGGCTGACATCACAAATGCTGTTTTAAGTGGCATTTTCTGATTGCCCTTTAAAAATCATGGCTCAGTCTCTAGAAAGAGTAATAATAGGGGAGATAGAAAGCTAATTTATTGTACTTGATAAAGTTAGACAAGTAAAAACCTGTTGGGTAAAAAAAAGGTGTTTTATTTTTGAAGAGCATTTTTTTTGCTAAATGGAAGACTACTGAGCAAGTTTCTTTCCATGCTCCCCCAATGCTTTCCTATTATTGTATGTTTTTCCATGGGTAATGTAGAAATTCTTTTTCCTGATCAATTTCAAGGAATTTTCTTGACGCTGGTCTTCTATAGGTGCTCTTACGTGCAATGCTGACCATCCACACACAAGATACCCGTGGGCTGCAGCTACCTTTAGTCTTCATACTGGCTATGTTTTAGTACTAAACTTTGTTCCAGAAATTCTGTTTATAAAGCTGATTTCTTATACAATGAAATTCCACAAAATTACTCTCTCCAAGAAATAACATTTTCTTTCACTGAGCACGAAAACATCTTTGCACACATCTTTGATGTTTGCATTCAGTATTTCCAAGGGAAACTAATGTTGATGACTTCCAGTGTTTTAGCATTTGACTGCTTCTGTTGCTTTGGGAGTTGTAGATTAAAAGAAAATTAAGGTGGGTTTGGAGGGGGTGGGAGGAGGGGAAGGGAGAGGATGCAGACAACTGTAATTGAACAACAATAAAGTAATTAAAATAAAAATAAAGAAGTAGTAAAAGGGGGAATAGAGGACCTTAGTCTGCTGGATAGAGACATAGTTGCACTCTTTACTGGAATTGCAATGGTCCTAGTTCTTAGGTAAAGAAAACCCTAACAGGACTGTGTGATGTAAGAGATTATTTAAATAGAGGAATATTTGAGTGCTGGGAAAACAAAGGAAATTATGGGTTTTTTTTAACCCATTTGTTGCATGTACTTCCTACAAGTTGAACTGAATTTTCCCACTTAATTTGTAAGGCTGCAGACAATGCATGATTTTTTCCATGGTGGTTGGAAAAACTCTTTGTAGCCCTGGAGATGTTCAGGTGACTCTATGACAGTACTAACAACATACTCCCTCTCTTCCTTTCCTAATCAATTAGTATTTAATCATGACCACATACTAACTGCTGTAGATCATGAAAAGGATGCAGAAGATAGTCCATTTCTTTAAAGAAATGCACAATTCAACTGAGACGATAAGCTGCCATCTTGTTTAAAGAAATTTTTGGCAGAAAATTGGAGACTTTCTTTTGCTTGCCAGGCATCACATCCATTATGACCTTAGATGAGTCAATGGGTGGTAGTTAAGAATGTTCAAATATTCAGCAAGGATTTCCAAAAAGTTTTTTGCAAATTACTCAATAATCAGACACTATTCTTTATTGATAAGCTCTCTTTGTCTTTCTGTTTCAAGTGCTTATGCATACAATCCAATGGAAGTGTCCTTCTAAATCCCCCTCTAGAAAAAAACAAACAGATAGTTTGTTAGCCTAATTATGTTTAATTTGCATATATGTGATGGTTAATTTTATGTGTCAACTTGACTGGGTTATGGGGTGTCCAGATATTTAGCTAACTACTATTTCTGGGTGAGTCTGTGAGAGTGTTTCAGATGAGATTAGTATTTGAACTGATAAACCCAGTAAAAAAAATGCCCTCCCCACAGTGAGTGGGTCTCAGCCTATCAGTTATGAGCTTGAACAGAACAGAAAGAGCAGAGAAAGGGAGAACTTACTCTCTCCCTGCTTGACTGCTTGACCTGAGACATTGATCTTCTGCCCTTAGACTAAAACTTACCCCTCAGCTCTCCTGGCCCGCGGGCCTTTGTGCTCGGACAGAAACTGTGCCACTGCCCTTCCTGAGTCTCCAGGTTACTGAAGGCAGATTGTGGCACTTCTCAGCCTCTAGAATCCTGTGAGCAAATTACTTACTTAAAAAATCTCTTTAAATTTCTCTCTCTGTATGTCCAGAGAGAACGTATATGTTCTGTTTCTCTGGAGAACCCTAATACAGTAGAAATACATAATATATCATTTTTTACATTTATGTGGAGAATATACATACATATATTTGTTTTTTGTACATACATAAAATTTTATGTACATATGAAATATATAAACATTTATTCTTATTTCTAGATTATCAGATATTTACCCTACAGTGACATAGAATATATGAATGTTCCATATTTACATATATTTAATTATGAATGTTTTCTATTTATATTTACAGGATATAGAAATATTCAAATTTTGTTTGCAGAATAAGTGAATATCATATATAGAGAGAATATCATATATAACATATAGAATATATACACACATAAACCCAGTAATTTTAAATTTTAAAACCCAGTAATTTTGAATATTTTTCTGAAGATAATTACCTAAAACAATTGTTAAAAACAGAAAAACACAGTCCCAAGCTCCAGTACAGACCTACTTAATCACAATTTCCAGGAAAAAATTCTGATTATCTCCGTATTTAATAATTACTCCAGATAATTTTTATCCAGAAGATTGACAGCAAATATACTCTAGTCAATTCAACTTATTCACAGGATTGCCAAGATGACTACCATCCAGGTTTCCAAACTTTTCTCCGGTGGCTCCCTTCATCGAAGTTCTCACACCTAGCGCAAGACCCCAGGTGTCCATGCTTTCAAGTAAAGCACTTGATACTTTGTCCTTTTAGAATGGCTTCCTCTTTCTCTTTTTTTAGTAATCATATAAGCCCCTCTGCAAGGCTTCCCTGAGCCTACAATACAGAGTTCATATAAATAATAATAGCCAGTAATGTTTAAGTTATCATAGACCATATACTTTGCTAAATACTTTACTCACATTGCCTCAGTAAGCCATCCATCATGACCTTCCTTGCTTATGTATTGGTATTGTCTCCATTTTACAAAGGAGTCTTATAGTAGTCAGTCTACCAAGTTCACAGAGCTGTAATGATAGACAAAGGACCTAAACTCCAGACTACCAGACTCTAGATTTTGTGCTCTTAGTATTGCATTTTGGAATATTGTAAAACAGCAACTCAAATTTGGAAGAATGAGAGACACTTGTATTGATGTCATTACTGACAAAGACTCATTAACTCAGTATCTGACAAAACTTAGGTAATGGGACAGATACTGTTCTATCCGATGTCAATATACTGTTCACAAATCATGTAGAAAGAAATTGAGTGTCTTTGTTCTGTTCCTGATCTGATACTCTACTATGACATGACAATGAGAAGTTTGAGGTGGAAACTGTCTCATCTTTTATATGTTGATGTTCCTTTTGTGGCCGTAGTATTAAGATTGTTCATTCTGAAACTAGTGAAATTTAGGTCTAAGTTCTACCTCTATCACTTAGTGTTTATTTGGACTTTGGCTAAGACATTTAAAGTCTACCAAATTCAATTTTTATCAGTATAATGAGGTTAATAACTTAAACTTTGCTTATTTTTTGTATTTTTTGGGGGACAATTTTAGACATATACAAAATTAAATAGAAAGGTATAATATAGTCAAGGAACATGTATAAAGGACCTATGGACAAAGCCAAAGGTAGGATAGGATTGAGGGTGGGAGGAGGAAGTGAGTGGGGTAGGGGAGAGTGGTGGGGAGAAACTGGGACGACTATAGTTGAACAACAATAAAAAAAAGAAAAAAGAGAAAAAAAGAAGGTATAAGCTTACTTGTCCATTACCTGGTTTAAACAATTATCAGCTCATCATCAATTTTGTTTCTTTCCATCTTCAAAATTAGAGTTGTTTGAAGATTAGATTAGATTAAATAATTCTCTTAAAGGTATTTAAAATAGTGCCTGTCACAGATTGAGGTTAAATTGATTTTACATTACAGGAATGAGCATTGCCTGATATCTCATGGCCCAGTTTTCAAACCCATTTTCTGTTTCTATTAAAAAAAATTTGACCTGGCTGTTGTGGCTCAGTGGTTTCAGTGCCAATCTGTGAACCTGAAGGTTGCCTGTTTGATTCCAAGTCAGGATATATGCCTGGGTTGCCAGCCCTGTCCCCGGTTGGGGATGTGTGAAATGCAGTCAATCCATGTTTCTCTCACACATTGATATTTTTCCACCTCTCTTTCTCCCTCCCTTCCCCTCTCTCTAAAAAATAAATAAAATCTTAAAAAAAATTAAAAAATTATTTTGAAAGTTGAAGAAAAAGAAGTAGAAAGTAAATGTCTTTGTGTCTTCTGCTTTTTTCTACCTTTTAGTCAAAAGCCAGAGTCAAAACCAAGCTCAGACAGCCCACATAAAATTGGCTTAAATTGAACATATAGCATCCATCAGAACTACAAGATTTTTGAAATAGATTCCCAGATTTTCTTCTTTTTTTAAATTGTTTATTTGAGAGAGACAGAGAGAGAGAGAGAGAGAAACATCACTTTGTTGTTCCACTTATTTATGTGTTCATTGTTGTTTCTTGTATGTACCCTGACCAGAGATCATAATTGCAACCTTGGCACATCAGGATGATGCTTTAACCAATGGAGCTAGCCAGCCAGGGCCCCAGGTCTCCTTTTAACATGTGATTCTTATTTTCATCCTTAGTTTCTCTGCTAGGACTCTTAGCTTTCCATATTCAGCTATTGCCTTCTCTTCACACCCCTGGCATGACTCCTAGCTCTTTCTCCTCTTCCTCAGGACCTCTCTATGCCGTTGGTCTTCATTTTTTTTCCAGCACCTACATTGTGTCATGGACTATAATGCCCTTGCAATCTAGGGTGCGTTTTCTCACTTTCTCATTGTGAATTGGGCCCAACTCTCCGACAAAAACTCTCCAGCTACTTTTCATTTTCTCATCTGCTCCTGGCACCCAGTACTAAGAGCCCTGCAGGAGAAATACTGTCTCTTTTTTTTTTCTTAAACAAAATCTTCTTCTGTATCCTAAATATACTGTTCATGTTCACAATACACCAAATGTTACAGAGAATCAAAGAGACAGAAGAAGTCTGTTTTGTAACTGGATGCCAGAAACATTTTGCTTCTACATGCATAATGGATATCCAAAGAGCATGCCAGGAGTTACTGAATCAGGACATGAAATTACTAAAAGAGAAAAAAAGTAATTTGACTGCACTTAACCTTCTTTCCTGCATAATTATTTTGCTCTAGTTCATAAAGCTTTGACATACATTGTATGTATCTTTTCTGAGTACTGAAAAAATCTCAAGGCAGTGTTTGACACAACAGTGTGATAATATTCTGTACTTTTTATAGTCATTTTTCTTATGTAATAGTGTCCATTTCAACTATTCATATGAGATCATAAATCTGAATTAACTCTAAGCAAAATTTTGCAAAAAGCTTTTATTCTCAGTCTCTAATCGCTCCTAATTCTTCTGCATCCCAATTTTACTCCATTTTAGACATTTCCTAGCACTTATAAGGACCTTGGTATATTTATTTGAGTTCTTTACCTCCTTACCCACAACCCATCAAAATATGAAATCAGAATGGAACTGACATCAGAGCATTAACTTTGAAATCAGATAGTTCTGTTTTCAACACAAAGTCCTGACAATTGGTATGACCCATAGTAAGCAACTTGCTCCACATTTTAACTTATTAATGTCTCTTATCATTTTATTTTTCTCCTCTATAAATGGGGACAATAATAGTACCTAGTTCTTAAAAACCATTATAAGGATTGCATTTGATAGTATATGCAAAGTTCCAGATACTGCTGTGACTTGGTGGTGATGGGGGAGATTTGATTCTAAGCCAAAATCTTTCTTCTCTCAGAATATATATGCCTGTAGTATGTGTAGTATTATAGTAGGATGCCAAGAAATCAAGAGAAGGCTTAGATTCAGAAGGGCAGCAATGGATGAATTATGAAAGAACCAAGAGCAAAGATGTGTCATAAGAGACCAAGGCTAAGATCACCCACACCCTCACATTCCCAGTTACTATGTATGGAGACAAAAGTTGGACAGTGAAGATTAATGGGAAAAAATGATTCACATGAAATTTGGGTTGAAGGAGAGCTCTATGAATACCCTGGACCACCAAAGACAAACAAGTGGGTCCTGATTAAGTTAAGCCTGAAATATCACTGGAGACAAAAATGACAAGAGTGAAGCTGTTCTACTTCAGGCACATCGTGAGAAGGTCATGGTTTTTGGAAAATCTCTAATGCTGGGAAAAATAGAAGGCAGCAAGAAATGAGGAAGAACAGATAGATGATTGATTGAATCCATAAAAGAGGCCATAGACATGAGCCTACAGAACTGAGCAAGACTATTGAGTATAGGACAGTGTGGACATCACTTGTTCATATGGTCTCCAGGAGCTGGAGCTGACTCAAAAGCGTGTAAAACACACATAAATGTATATAGTATATATTATATAATTACACATTTGCCTATAGGTGTATATACCTATACACACATATACATACATATACACATGTGTG